>JADBJO010007042.1:55000-57500 GCA_016801955.1 Conus betulinus
TAGATCTAGAGTTTGTCACGAAATCTGATTGGACCATGAAGCGACAAGCAAGAAGAGACGGAAGGAAAGTGGGTGTGTGGTGTGTGTGGTGGGGGGGGGGGGGGGGGGGGGGGGGGGGGGCGGAGGAAAGGAGCGGGGGGAAGATGGATGGTGTTTGTTTTGTTTCGTTTTCTTTCTTTTTTTTTTTTTTTTTTTTTTTTTTTAAAACTCATAGCATTCAGGCCTTGTCCAGTCCCGTCTGGGCGAAAGAAGACCGAGGTATATTTATACACTGGAAAAATGAGCACTATGATCGTTGACTCTTATGACAGAATTACCGACTTAACCCCCTACTACTGTCTGTCTGTGTTTGCCTTTGACTGTATGTATCTGCCTGCATCTGTCTATGTATGCATGTATGCATGTATGCATGTATGCAGGTGCATGTATGCATGCATGTATGCATGCATGTATGATGCATGCATGTATGCTGTATGCATGTATGCATGCATGTATGTATGTATGTATGTATGTATGTGGTTTTGTTTTATTGTCATTCATACAAACATGCTATGAGAATAAATTTCAAAAGTACTTGCCTCTTTGCTATGCTCTTAGTGATGCCGGATTTAGCACGAAAGTGATTGTTCTAGTAATAGATTCACTAGACATGGTTCATAAAAGAGTGGTGGTTCAGGACTTTCAATGTTAGGACGGTCCGTGACAAAATGTAAACACATTGGCAAAATATACTTGAGCATGTCTGTCATGATTGGGTCTAGGCATGTTTGGTCAAGGCGGGAATCACCTCATGAACCAGCCTTGAAACTGACAGATGCTGACTTTCAAACTGTGCTTTAAATAGTATTAGATTTATAAAGCTGACTATAAAAGCATGGACAGACAAAGAATTGGAGCTAGCCAGAGAAAGAAAGAAGGGTGTGTCGGGGACACACACGCACACGCACACACACACACACCACACACACCACACACACAACACACACACAAACACACACACAGAAACAGAGCCGAGAGAGAGAGAGAGAGAGAGAGAGAGAGACGGAGAGAGAGAGAGAGAGAGAGAGAGAGAGAGAGTATGTGAAAGATCTTTACGATGCGCTGCAATCTGGACTACTGTGCATTGTTGTTGATTTGACAAGTGATGCATTAATTAAGGTAATTGATATGTATGTATGTATGTATGTATTGCATGTATGTATGTATGTATCTATCTATCTATCTATATGTCTGTCTGTCTGTCATAATACCTATTATCTATCTGTCTGTCGATCTGTCTATCTATCAATCTATATATCTGTCTGGTCTGTCTATCTATCCATCTATTCTATCTATCTATCTATCTATCTATCTATATCTAGTCTCTCCGCCGTGTCTGCCTTTGTGTCTGTATATCGTGTGTCTGTCGGTGTCTGCTGCCTGCCTGTCTCTCTCTCTCTCTTCTCGCTCTATCTCTATCTCTCTCTCTCTTCTGTGTCTCTCTATCATATATCTATATTGAAACACCACACTGTCCTTACCTCTCTCTCTCTCTCTCTCTCTCTCTCTCTCTCTCTCTCTCAATCTCTCAGCCTTTCTGTCTGTCTGTTGTGTCTGTCGTGTCTGTCGCTTGTTTATCTGTCTCTCTCCCCTTTCCCTTTCTCTCATGTCTGTCTGTCTCTTTCCCTCATATATCTATATTCAAACATACACTGCACTCCTACCTCTCTCTCTCTCATTTTTTTTTTTGATTGAGTACCATTTTACCGTCAGGTATCTTCCAGCATATTCAAAATATGTTGGTTGAGGCCAGGGGCACCCATAGAGCCAATCAGTGGCACGTGACTTCGAGACTTGAAGCTAATTACTCGGGGGGGGGAAAGGGCGGCGGTAGCAGGTAGGAATTCCGCCCCCCCCCCCCCCTCCCTCATATATCCCGGAATGAAATGTTGATGATGAACAAAAACTAATCATGAACAGTAACAACAGACGACTGTCTAAACAAGTTGGGGTTGACACTAAACAGAATACCACGGCAAAGAGATGAAATATGTTAAAATAACATTATTAGAGAGAGAGAGGAGGAGAGAGAGGACCCCGAGGAGAGAGAGAGAGAGAGAGAGGAGGAGAGATAGATAGAGAGACAGCAGACAGACAGACAGACAGACAGACAGACAGACGAAAAGACGAGAAAGACAGAAAGACAGACATAGACACAGAGAGAGGAGAGGGGCATTTTGAAGTTTTAAAGAACCGTTTCGTGGGGAGGGAGTGTGGGAAAATGAAGGGTTCGGGTCCCATTGGGTCACATTATCATTCAGTAAGAGACGAGCCTTGGGGGTGAGTCTAATACATACAGTAATAGTAACAAGGCACTAGGTTGGCAATACCAAAGGCAACGAACTTGACTATGCCTGACCTCGGGGCACAATGTGACGCTTGTCAGAATCAGAGTTTTCTATGAGTATGAGTCCCTTCGCTAGTTATGCCTAGCTCACCAAGTCCTTTCTGAGTAGTCATG
>JADBJO010007042.1:70000-75000 GCA_016801955.1 Conus betulinus
AAGAATCTGTCTTCCACCAATCAGAACTGTTGGCACACCTTCGTGAAGAAGACATCAGCATGCATCAGATGCTAATTCTCTCCCTTTTGCTGGTAATGGTGTGAGGCATCCTGGAGGAAAGCTGTCAGTCTCGGTGAGGTGCATACAATGGCGGAAAACGGGGTCAGGGGCACTTCCTCTGTGTGTCTGTGCTTCACGTGCATTGACCAGCATTAGCCTGCAGGAGCTTGGGTCTGCACAGACCCGCTCTCTTCTCGGTTTGGCTTAACCTTATTCCTCCACTTTCATCCCCACTAATGCACGCGCAGACGCGCACGCACATACACACACACGCACACATACACACACATACACACACACACACACACACGCGCGCGCGCGCGCGCGCGCGCATACACACACACACACACGCAGAGCATGCGCGCACGTAAGCAGGCACACACACACACCAGTAAAAAGCACTGGTGATAAAACAGTACCCTGGGGCGCGCCAGCTGAAATGACTTTGGAAGACGAAACAACACTTTGATATCGAACAGACTGTGTCCTTTGTGTTAGAAAATCAATTATCCAAAAATGATGAGCTTGTTACACACATTTATGTTAATGAGTTTCTTTGCCATCAGATGTGGTTGTATGGTGTTGAATGCTGATGAGAAATCAATAAAGAGAATGCGTACAAAGGAGGCAGGTTTTTCGAGGTGTGAAAACGCATGATGGAGAAGTGTGAGTGTGGCATCATCTGTTGATCTGTTCTGTTGGTATGCGAACTGAAACGGGTCTTGGTACTGTGTAGTATCTTTTAAAACAGAACAGAGGACAATTCTTTCAAGACATTTCATTGCAACAGATGTGAGGGCAACTGGTCGGTAATCATTTAAGCAGCTTGGGTTGCGTTTTTTGGGAACAGGACATACAGTGGCATTTTTCCATAAAACAGGAATTATACATGCTCTAAGTGACCAGGTAAACAAACGACTGTAAACATAGGAGAGCTGAGAAGCACACACCTTCAACAATTTTCCACAGATATTATCAGGGCTCATTGCCTTTCTCACATTTAAACGTTTGAAAAAAGACTGAACATCATTTTCCTCAATCACAACATAATCACTTCCATCAACATCGTTTTTAACATTGCTTTGGAGTTCTTCCTTCACTTCCTTTAATTCTTTACTAAAATCTTTATCATCAAATCTACAGTAAAAATCGTTCAGCTTTTCTGCAAATTGCTTCTGTTCTTTTGCTGTTTTTTTTTGTTACTGATATTTTGGATTGAACATTTTCCTGAACCTGATAAAACTTTTATTCCTTTCCATGCATCTCGCATATTTCCATTCCGGAACATGTTTTCGACTTTTCTCTTGTAAGCTCTCTTTGATTCTTCAATCTCTGTTTGCAGTTTCTTTTGTACAACCTTACGATCGCTTTTATTGCCTGATTGAAAAGCTATTTTTTTTTCTCATTTAGAGTTACTTTCAGAGATTTTGTAACCCAAGGTTTGTTGTTGGGAAATATTTTGATAGTTTTAGTAGGTACAATCATGTGTTCACAGAAAGAAATGTAGCTGGAAATAACATCGGTGGCTTCGTTAATGTCAAAACTAGAATTCAAAAACAAATTTCAATCTGTACATTCAAAAACAGCCTGTAATTCATCAACACTTTCTTGTGTCCAACACTGCACTTGCTTTTTAGTGATAGGTTGTGTTTTTCACTTTTGGTCTGTAAGCTGGCAAGAGATGAATGGCATTGTGATCAGACTGACCAACAGGGGGGAGCTGAACACACTTGTATGCAGATGGTATATTACAGTACATAAATCAAGTATTTTATCCTTTCTTGTAAAACATGACACATACTGTTTAAAAGAAGGCAGGTTTGAATTGAGGTCACAGTCATTAAAATCTCCGAGGATAAAGCACGGTGCGTCGGGTGACATGGCCTGCAGAGCGTGAACAGAGTCCGTGATTTCTGCGGCTGCACGTGCAGTATTTGCGGATGGTGGCACGTAAACAACAGTCATGAAGAGCTGTCCAAACTCGCGTGGCAGGTATTTCGGTCGCAGTGACACTGCTAAAAGTTCAACGTCACGCGTACACACTTGACGACGCACTTTAACGTTCTCACTGTTAAACCACTTCTCGCTCACGTACATACACACCCTCCCCCCCTTGATTTCTCTGTCACGCACTTGTCTCTGTCCATTCTCAGTGGCACACCAAATCCGTCCAAAGCTAAAATGTCATCTGTTATTTCTTCGCTCAGCCAGGTTTCAGAAAAACACAGCACATTCGCATTTCTAAATTCGTTTAAATGACGTACGCTTGCTTGCAGTTCATTGGTATTGCCAACTGGAGTTGATGCTTCTGACGTGAACGTATGCGACCTGACATGTTGTGACCATGAATTGATTCCTTGAGAGATTTTTTATCAATCTAAAAGCCAAGATCGTGCACGTGATCACAGACAGGAATTGTGATTACCCACAATGCGGCAGTAGGGCATGGAAAATAGAAACTGTGAATGGACAGGGATGTCTTATTTCCGTTTCAGTCTTGACGATTGTATGACATCCGTGTTTTTACATATAAAACACAGTCTTGAAGAGACTGAATGGAACAAGTTTACATATAAAACACGGACTTGAATAGACTGATTGGAAAAAATTTACGTATAAATTACAGTCTTGAAGAGACTGAATGGAGCAATTTTACATATACAACACAGTCTTGAAGAGACTGAATGGAACAATTTTACGTATACAACACAGTCTTAAACAGACTGAATGGAACAATTTTACATACAAAATACAGTCTTGAAGAGACTGAATGGAACGATTTTACATATAAAACACAGTCTTGAAGAGACTGAATGGAACGATTTTACAGTTAAATAAAACACAGTCTTGAAGAGACTGAATGGAAATTTTTTACAGATAAAACAGTCTTGAAGAGACTGAATGGAACAAGTTTACATATACAACACAGTCTTGAAGAGACTGAATGGAACGATTTTACATACTAAACACAGTCTTGAAGAGAATGAATGACACGATTTTACAGATAAAACACAGTCTTGAAGAGACTGAATGGAGCAACCATTGGACGAAGGCAAGTAAGGGTGACACAGTTGTATATCACATAAATAATTTTTCATGGCAGATTGAGTGTGAGTCAATGAGACGTGTTAAAGGTACTGTATAACATATGAACAGCAAAGAACCAAACCCAGATCCTTGAGTTACACCAAAACTTAAAGCTGTCACAGAAAATTGGCTTCAGTTAATGACGACAGGTTTTTTTTTCTAAATCTAAGCAATAGGAAAGAAATCAATTAAGAGTCACACTTTCAATTCCAAATGTATGTTTAAGACGCGAGAGTAGTATTTCGAAGTCCATCGTCTCACAGGCGGCTGAAATGTCTAGGAGATTTAGAATGCAAATTTTGTCTGATAGAAAGCGACAAGGAGGTCGTCCACATTGTGAAGCGCGAAACGGATTCTGTGTTGTGTTCAGCTTAGGTTACTGGGCTGACTCAGATACTGTGAGTCGTCAGCAGTGGTCGAGATATCAGTCATTTCAAGCAGCTTAGAGGACTGTGGAAGATTTGATATACGTCTGTAGTGTTTCGGATTGTTTGGGTCCAGCATGGATTCTGCTAGTATGGACTTTACAACAGCAGGTTTAAACTCAGTGGAGAAGTTTCCAGATATGCTGACCTTATGATGTGATAGATGTTTACAATAGTGTACTTTAAAAAGTGTTGATGGTGTAGTAGACTGCGTCCTCTAAATAACTAAGGTAGACTGGAAAATGTGCATTAGGTGTGTTTATACTATAACTTATTCAGCTGTATTTATATTTATTTTTCGGTCTTGACATTTGTTCCAGATACGAATGCAAGTTCATCTGTCCTTGTCTCTCTCTCTCTCTCTCTCTCTCTCTCTCTCTCTCTCTCTCTCTCTCTCTCTCTCTCTGTGTACTTACATGTGTGTGTGTGTGTGTGTGTGTGTGTGTGTGTGTGTGTGTGTGTGCTTGCATATGTGTGTGTGTGTGTGTGTGTGTGTGTGTGTGTGTGTGTGTGTGTGTGTGTGTGTGTGTGTGTGTGTGCGTGCGTATGCGTGTGTGTGTGTGTGTGTGTGTGTGTGTGTGTGTGTGTGTGTGTGTGTGTGCGTGTGTGTGTGCATGTGCGTGCGTGCGTGCGTGTGTGCAGCGTGTCTGCGTGCGCGCGTGTGTGTGTGATCGTTGTGTAAATTTTTAGTTGTAAATCATTCTGGTTGATACCTAGGATTTTTTTTTTGTAAGGCAATTTTTCATGCATTTTTATCATCCACTGTGTGTGTGTGTGTGTGTGTGTGTGTGTGTGTGTGTGTGTGTGTGTTTGTATGTGTGTGCGTGTGTATATGTGAGTGTGTTTGCGCGTACATGTATGTGCGTGCATTTTTGTCTTTGCGCTTGTGTATTTGTGCCTTAAATACAGTTTATTTCTCTATGACGGTATAAGAAAAGTGCCAGAGAAGGAGAAGTTGACAGAAAGATTTCGAATAAAGGAAGAGAAACTCTTTTCGGTCCAAATTCGAAAAGTAATCATTTTGACTCCGCCGAACAACATGGACAAACAAATTACAAAAGACGACGCGTTTCGACCTCGAAATCTCGAAATCTTCTTTGGGGGAAGAAAAAAAAAAAAAACACCTCAGTCAGGACAACGAAAATGGAGGACGAGCAAATCACGTAATTGTGTCAGATTCAGCGCAAGATGGGCGTTGAATCAAATACTGTTTTCAGTCCTTCAATCATTTCGTCATACTGACAAACACGACCATGAAGTAGACATCAGAACAAACCAGACTACCTCCCTTGGTATAATGGTTCGGGGCAGACTGGAAGGATGCTGTCAGTCTGGGCGAGAGGCACACAACAGCAGGAAAATGTGATCACGACCACTTCGTCTGGGTGCCTGTGCTTCTCGTGCGTGGAAGGAATTGGTGGTACAGGA
>JADBJO010007042.1:80000-82500 GCA_016801955.1 Conus betulinus
CGTCAATCATTCTAAGCCTAATACAAGCCCAAAGACAATTGTACAGAATTGTTTTGCTGTCCCATCTTCTGTACCACCCCAGTGGTGCTGCACTCATTCCTCCCTCCCCCCCCCCCCCCCCCCCCGTACATAGCCACGGCTCCCGGCCTTGCCCACCACAGCTCCAGCACGGGCAAATCACAGGGAGCAGTCAACGTCAAGCCATCTGGAGGCAACCCACCAGAGGAGACACTACACTGCTGCCGAGTCTTTTCTGTGATGTTCAGTGGCGCGTGTTCTGATCCAACATACGCAGGACACCACCTACGAGGCCCCCTCTCGAAGACAATAACTGCCTAGTCGCGAAGCCAGCGTGAGTTAGGTTTCCCTCTGGAGCACGCCAGCACGTCCGTCCAACGACAGCCCCCATGAATTTTCCGATACCAGAAACTGCGGCAGAATCAAAGCAAGGCCATAGGCGTGGAGAGGTAATCGTAACTGAGGTCACCATGAGAGCAGGGCATGAAAGCCACAGAATTCAAGACTTTTGTTTATGCTGATTGATGAGAATGAGGATGCTGAAGATAAAGCTATGGATTTCCGTTCTTGAGTGACACTGCATGACATGGCTGTACCTTAGGCTTACTTTCCTAACATATCCCACCGTCGACCAGACCCGAGAAATACAGACACTTGCAGTGTTGGTCAGGAACTTTGAGCGACACTCTCAGAGACTCATCAATTAAGTGGATGAAACTCGGCTGTGCGTCCCAATCTTCCCAACTGAGCCCGTAGGAAAATCAACTCTGGGTAGGAGCCGGTCAGGTCTGAATTGTAAAGAATATTTTATAAGCTAGAACAAGATGTACTTTAAACACCCACTGTGATATTACAACCTCTCTCCCCCCCACCCTGTCTCTCATTTGTGTGTTATATGTGGATAAACCAACGCATGCAAGATGATTTTCATGCGAATTTAAAGACAGACTGATTGCATGTAGATGGCAGGCATAGATTTCCATGTTAAAAATAACAGTATGTTTACTATGTGTCCGACATTTTGTTTGGTTTACGATGTCAAATTTATCTGCGAGTAGGTTCAGGCAGGCACACACTTGAAGTTCACGATGACAAAATATAGACTGGGAATTTCAGACGTTATACAGCACCTTTATTGTTACAGTGGATATTACTGAGACTGACTTGATATGTCCACTTTATAAAAATGGAAAAGAGAATGGACCGAGTTTTGTTTTATGCACTGTACAGTATCTAGTCCCAGTGCACAGTATAAACCAGCAAAGTTTTCTAGATATCCCAGTCAGTATTGTTCAAGTTTGCTCGTGACATTTCAGATGACAGCGCTATAAGAAATTTAATTGCTTACATGTGTAATGCAGTTCAGTTTCGATCTGTTATCACCTCGTGAAAGAGAAGTCCATCCAGTCTTTACAATATTCCGAAAAAATTCAGATGCATTTGTTTTATGAACTTCATAGCCCGCTCAAAAGGGACAGTGGCATTTTCGTGAATAAGATGAAAGATTCAGAGTCAGGCACAACAGCAAACGTCCCCAATTTTATTTCTACACAAGCCTCCCCCCCCCCCCCCCTCCTCCCCATCTCTCTCTCTCTCTCTCTCTCTCTCTCTCTCTCTCTCGCTCTCTCTCTTTTTCTTTTCTTCTTTTCTTTTCTTTCTCTCTTCCTGCCCTAATTGTGATAGATTTTTTCTTTCCTTTTGTGTTTCCTTATACGTAGATTGACTATCTTTTTCTTTCCCTTACGCTCTCCCTGCCCCAGTGACGATTGACGTATTTTCTGTCGTTGTGCATTCGGTGCATGTTACTGTGTACATGTTCAACTTTAAATAGCGATGTGGATGGGGGAGGGGGGTATTCCTATTCTCCCTCTCCCTTCTTCTTGTAATTGTTGGTGCCAGCCCAGTGGAAAGCTGCTAATCTCGGCGAGGGCACACAATGGTGGGAAAATGGGATCAGGAACACCTCCTCTGAGTGTCCGTGCTTCACATGCACTTTTTCAGATTCCTGTGCAGGAGCTTAAGATTGCCAAATGAAATTTACAGAAAGAACGTGTTGGGACATTTTCGGCATGGAGTGGTAGAACGTATTCTGTTCCTTCCACTGCCCCCCCCCCCCCCCCCCCAACATCTCTCTCTCTCTCTCTCTCTCTCTCTCTCTCTCTCTCTCTCTCTCTCTCACACACACAATATAATCTATCTATATCTATATGTGTATATATATATATATATATATATATATAAAGCCCCCCCGCCCCCTCTACCAGCAGCCTAAAAAGAGAGATGTGGTGGGTGGATAAGAGAGAGAGAGAGAGAGAGAGAGAGAGAGAGAGAGAGAGAGAGAGAGAGAGAGAAGAAGAAGGCAGCCAGCCAGCCAGTAAGCCAGCCAGTCAAGCAGAGGCATCTAGGTGGAGTATGGAGGTTGGATTGGACTGGGCTGGTGAGAGAAAGGGGGCGGGTGAGTGAAGTGAGGGGGGGGGGGGGG
>JADBJO010007042.1:87500-95000 GCA_016801955.1 Conus betulinus
CAAACACACACACACACACACACTCTCTGTCTGTCTGTCTGTCTGTCTGTCTGTCTGTCTGTCTGTCTCTCTCTCTCTCTCTCTCTCTCTCTCTCTCTCTCTCTCTGTGTATGTCATATTCTTTATATTTCCTCCCAGCGGCTAGCAATCTGGAACAACACAAAAAGGGATCTGTCAGTCTGGGTCTGGTGGCGAGAAGAAACAGGGAGATCCCGTCCCTGCCACAGTCTGGATGGTTCTCAGTCATGACTGTCAATCTGGAGCAACGGAGTGCCAGCAGTTTGGACTGGCTGACAGCATTTCAGACCATGAGGCGAGGCGTATCGGTCATGTTGATGTCTAACATAGCAGAGTGCCCCATCTATAGTCTTTCTTTAGAATGGTTAAATTCACGAATGTAGATAATTTTACTTCTTCTTCTCTCTCTGTCTGTGTCTGTGTCTCTGTCCCTGTCAGTCTGTCTGTCTCTTCCCCTTCCCCCCCTCTCCTGCCCCTCCCTTTTGTTTCTATCTGTACCTCTCTGGAACGTATGTTTGCTCTATCTGTTATGTATTTATATCTCTGTTATTTATTCATTTATCTATGTATTTGTTCATACGTATAGCTTGTTTGGTTGTTTGTTTTTTGTTTGTTATTGGGTCATTTATTTGCAGTGTTTTTGTTTGCGGTTATTTTCCTCTCATATCAGTATTTCCTGGCCCCAATGATAGGAATTATGGCAACCACCATTATCAACATCTATACATTTTTTTCTTTCTTGCTTCCATTAAAAAGGTCAAATAAAGAAAATCATTTTCTCCCACAATAGTGTACTCTAGTGCTAAACACAATAATCTGTTTCCGAACCCCCCCCAAAAAAAAAAAAAAAAAAAAAAAAAAAAAAAAAAAAAAAAAAAAAAAAAAAAAAAAAAAAAAAAAAAAAAAAAAAAAAAAAAAAAAAAAAAAAAAAGAAAAAAAAAAAAAAAAGAAAAGAAAACAGCAAACAGAGAATTTATCTCTTGCACAAATCAGCAATATTGGCAGACAAACAAACACGGCAATGATAAGACATGGATGTGAACCAGATTCTAGTTGTCTCCCCTTTCCTGGGCGACGTGTGCGACAACCTGAAGGAAGGCTGTCAGTCGTATTGAGGGGAACACAATGGTGGCATAATGGGGTGAGGGCCACCTCCTCTTATGTGTCTGTGCTTCACGTGCACTGGCTGACAGTGGAGGCTGGGACTGCTCTATTGAAATTTGGAGAAAAAGCATGTTGGGACATTTTCAGCTCTGTGCACCAAGACTGCCTTTTTATTTGTCCTTCAGTATCATTCCACGCCTCTACCCTCATCCTATCCCCGTATGCAGACACACACACACACACGCACACGCACACACACACACACGCACACACACACACACACACACACACACACACACACACTGGGGGGGGAAATGTAATCAGAGCCATTTCTTCTAGGTGTCTGAGCTTGATGTGCGCTGTCTGACATTGTAGTGCAAGAGCATGGGACTGACCAATGAAATCTGTTGTAAGACTGTTCTGGGACATTTTGGTGTGTGGCGCAATTTGCAATTGTTTCGTTTTTTTTTTTTTTCCGTCTCATCCCCTTCCCTTCTCCCACCCTATTTCTGATCTATACATCTCCATAAAACCACGCACCTGATTGCCCACCCATCCTCCACTAGCACGCACAAACCCACACATGCAAACTCACAAATAGACAGATACACATTCCTTGCAGAAATAGATGTGTCTCACACACACACACACACACACACACACACACACACACACACACACACACACACACACACACACACACACAGAGAGAGAGAGAGAGAGAGAGAGAGAGAGAGAGAGAGAGAGAGGGGTAAGTTTTACCTTGACTTCGCATCTTTTGAATTTTGGCACCAGACATACTGTGCACCTATTTACCTTCCACATCCTGTACTGCCCAAATACTTCATCACGTAGTGCTCCCCTCCCCCCACTCCGCCCCCTACCCTTCCGTCCCTCCCAACCGCTGCTTTTGTCACACTGACAAACATCACCCTGAAGCGGCCATTAGAGCTACATCACTGTCCTCTACAGTGGTGCCTGGCGGTTTGGGACAGCACAAAGGAGGACAGGTGACAAGGAAAGGATGGGGGGGGGGGGGGGGGGGGGGGGGGGGGGGGGGAGGGGCGGGGATGTCTGTCAGCTTGGGTCAAGCGAGAAGAATGGACAGGGAGACCTTGGTCGTCCTGTGTGTCTGGGCTGGGGTTTTTTTAAAGCAGTGGTGCCCTAGGCTTTGACTGGGAACAGCATTGCAGTCTGTGAGACTAGACGTGCCTGGCATTGCGGCATGAAACCTGCCTAGGTGCCCCGTCTTCTTTCTTATCAAATATTAACTTGGTACGTATGATGAATTGCATTCTGTCTGTCGTACATCTGACCGTTCTGACCTTTCCATCATGAGTCCGTTGTTTCTGTAGGTGCATTAATTGCTTGCGATTAAAACGTATGAAAGCCACCACTCACGTACTTCAAAGTACTTGCAAAACAGAGAAGGACAAGAAAGGCTGGTGCAGTTGGAGTCGCTATGGACAGGTGGGTAGTGTATGCTATGGAATGCACCAAAGGCTCGCGCAGTTAGAGTCACTGTGGACAGGTGGGTAGTGTATGATATGGACATGTACCAAAGACTGGAGTTGTTATCAATCTCCACTTGAAGTGATAACAAAAATCGTATGCGGCAGACTAATGAAAACTAAATTTGACTGTTTCACCCTACACTATGGAAGATCTTCATTCCAAATAATGATTTTTCTTTTGCTAAGTACGTAGAAGTTTGAAAATAAATTGCAAGTTTGTATAAGCAATCGTTTTCATTGCAGTGTTTTCATACAAGATTTTGTTACACTCAAAAAAAACTGATTGAGGCAGATATTCGGGTTCCTTTTCAGGAGGAAATGGTTATGCAAAGTTTGTTGAACAAAGTAGCGTGGAATATGATGATTCCTTTGCTTTTGAAATAAAATTGCATTTTCTGAATGTTGATAAACAATCGGTCATGTTCTTATGTCGTTGTCTTCATTATTGTGGGTTTTCTTTGCATGCGAGTGCGCACAGTCTTTTTTTTTTTTTTTCAAAACACACACCTGTTCATTGGTACAAAATAAAATTTGCAGATTGGTTAAAACTAATCTATTTTTTCTCATTTCTCCCCACACACACAAAAAAAAAACAGTGAGTCAAGATATCCAATTCCAAGGCCCTATAATTTCCCAAATCAGCTCACTTTCATGCTATTTCCTGCAAATGCACTTCCATAAGAGAGAGAGAGAGAGAGAGAGAGAGAGGGGGGGGGGGGGAGGGGCGGGCAGACAGCCAGCCAGCCAGCCAGCCAGCCAATGCTATTTGTGTGTCTGACAACTGATGGGCAGGGACAGCCCAGGAGGCAAGCTGTCAGAGCTGTGGAGGCGAGAGAAAGGACAGGTAAAATCTGATCAACGCCATTCTCACCCTCAGCATGCGTCTGGCTGACTCCTGCAGAAGTGAGAATTCCAATCATTCTGTTGACCAACAACAGGACAGCATGATTTAGAATGCGTGAAAAAAAGTATTAAGCATTAGATAATTTGGACATATTTTGTTGTTGTTGTTGTTGGTTGTATTGAACATGACGTGGAGTTCAAAGACGCTCTTTCAGCCTAACACACTGTATCTCTTCTCATATTGTGTCAGGGTTCACTGTTTAGACAAAAAATTCTTTCTGACCCCTGGTCCTTGATCTGATTTGTTTCGAAGATGAAGCGCATTTTCAACGGAACGAACTTGAATTCTCGTCCCACCTAATCTCCATCTCTCTGTTTATTTCTATGTTGTGTCGGGGATCATTTTTCATTGAATTATACAAACTTCGTCGCTATCTGTATAAGTGACAACATCGTGCTCCAGTTGATAACTTTAGAGTTCTGTGAGCAGACGACACTGCTGAGTGTGGGTCCAGAGGTTTCACGGATGCTTGTGAGCGGCATTCTCAGCGATAAGTTCCGTGGTGACAGCTGTTTGCAGTGATGCCAATTCCATTGTCTGTGGAACACTTCGCTGTTGGCAGTGATGCCATTTCCATTGTCTGTGGAACACTTCGCTGTTTGCAGTGATGCCATTTCCATTGTCTGTGGAACACTTCGCTGTTGGACAATGAAACAAGAAGGCAACTGTCTGTGACGTGTACAGCTTTGACGCTGCTTGTTTTTGACGATCACGATTTGGATGCAGTATTCATTATGTTCATGGCCAACAATCCTACAACACAGAAGTGGGGGTGGGGTGGTGTGGTGGGGGTGGGGAGATAGAGAGATAGGTGAGGGTTGAGGATGGGGGGAGGGGAGGGGCAGAGATACACAGAGATACACAGAGATACAGATAGAGAGAGGGGGAAAGGAAGCAGGGAGAAGGGGGGATAAGGAAGGAGAAGGAGAGAGAGAGAGAGAGAGAGAGAGAGAGAGAGAGAGAGAGAGAGAGAGAGAGAGAGAGATTCGTTTGTTTCCCCTGACAGGTGATGTTTATGTTGGACGTCCCTAAAGAGAACCTGTCATTGTCGAGGAGAGGCGAGATATAAACGAGAAAACCTGATTATCGCAACTCCAATTGTCCATCTACTATACATCGAGGCGTGAACGAGAAAGCCTGCCGCTGATGTGTTTGCACTGCATTCATTATTCACCACTCAGTTTGCTTGCGACCTCGCCGACGTCTGATGTTGCCACGGCTCTAAACACGCACTGAAGGCAAACAAACACAGGATGTAAATCCTGACAACTGGAAAAGAAGAGTTTAATGCCGAACTTAACCATAATAACTTTCAAGAATAATTCTGAGTGAGTCTGCCCCCCCCCTCCCCCCTTCCCCCCCCCCCCCCCCCCCCCCAAAAAAAAAAAAAAAAGAGGACAAACAAATTACAAGACAAAACACAATGCATTTCGACCTCTTAAAACACTTCTTCAGACAAGATAAACAACATTCGGGACAATGAAAGCGAAGAACGAGCAATCGCTTATTATCTTTTTTTTGTTTATCTTGCCCGAAAAGACCTATGAGGTAGAAACGCGTCGTGTTTTGTCTTGTAGTTTGTTTGTCCTTGTCTTTGGCGCACTCACTAAGAAGTATTCTTAAAAAATTGTTTCAATGACCGCCTGCGGTCTGGTCACTTTAAAATTAACTAGGACAAGGTCAAAGTGTAAAGTTCCCTCGCCTAAAAGCGTTAGGGGTTGTGGACTGTTAGTGGTTCATCATGCCTAGGGCACGTCACGTTGGAAGACGTAGCTCGCCCCACTCTTTTCTACCGCATCAAGCCCTCCTGAGACGAATCAGGTACTCCTTTACAGCGGGGCGGAGGCAGAGGGTTTTCAAGCCATAAAAATCTAACTCCAAAGTTCGAACCCACGATCGTCAGCCGTACACCTGAGCTTTCTGACCTTTCCATCGTGGGTCCGTTTCATCTTAATCATCAGGATGACAAAATCAGAAGTAAGACTCCTTTCACTATCTTCAAAGACCTACACCTACAAACAAACAACGTTCTAACCTTCCCACAACAAGTCTGTTTCATCTTAATAATTATTAGTTCGACAACATCAGAAGCAGGAGTTTTTCCCTACATTCAAAGACATTAGATGGGATGAAAATACCTACAAACAACGTTTTAACCTTTCCCTTTCCACTACAAGTACGTTTCATATTAACCATCAATCTGACAAAATCAGAAAAGTCAGACTTTTTCCACTATCTTCAAAGGCATTGGACGGGAAGAAAACACCTACAAGCAACCAAAGCTCTCGTTCCGACCTCTTAGGTCTTCTTCAAGCAAAACAAACAACATTCAGGACAATGAAACCGAAGAACGAGCAATCACTGCCCTCGCAAATTCGGCACAAGATGGGCGTGGGAATGAAAACGAGGTCTCGTTTTCATTGCCCTGAATGTTGTTTATCTTGCGTGAAGAAGAGCTATGAGGTCGAAACGCGTCTAGTCTTGTCCTGTACTTTGTCCATGGTAACTGGCGTCTTTACTTCAAATTCCTGTAAAGGTTCCTTTCAATTTCCGCTTTCAGTCACCTCAGTTTAAAACTGAACAGATATGTCAGTGTTCCGAGAAAGTTGACAGTATACCTGAAGGACTCCTCAAAGATGTTCTACCTGACCTTGAGAGACTAGCGATGTTGGCTGTTTGGTGAGAGCAGGTGAGACTGTCTGCTAGCGACAGGATAATGCCGAGTTCCTACTCCTGCGATGGGAAAGGGGTCAACAGAATTCAACCAGTCACACTGTCCGACGTGTACAATAAAATTCATGAATGAAAGAGGAATGAAGAAAGCAGAAGTTACAAACACACAGGCGAAGATCTGAGTAATCTAGAGTCTAATTCGTCTTCTTTCTGTTTCACTTTAGTTTCAGAGCTTAGTTCATCTTCTGTTTCAACATTCCTTTCCTCTGTAATATGAAGGAATAGAAATGTGTTAAAACGGTAGAGATCATTGGCTGTCTTAAAGGGGCACAGAACACAGTTTAACAACTTCCAGTCTAGCAATGGAGGTAGACACAGTGACACAAACTCTCCACTGGGGTTTCTTCTTCTCCCACCTCTTTTAGTACGCAGACTATTGTTTTGAGGGGATCCAGTTTTAAGTCCCAAAGCTAGCACCCGAAGATCCCCAAGATGCAAGCGAGACAAAGTATTTGGAGAATCCATATGATCTTAGTGTTGAGAGTTATAACTGGTGGACCTGACAGAGCCTCGTATCAGGGAAGGGCAATGGGTATTCATGCATGTAGGGCACGCCTGCACATATGAAGTCTGTCAGCCTGGTGTCGCCCTAGGGTCAGACTGTATACGGTTCGAGACTGTTTTTACCCAACAGCCATTCATCCCTTCGGTACTGTATGAAAGCCTTGAATTGGGGGAGGTCGACTCCAAAAAGGGAGGTGACAGTAAGAGGGACAGCAGGGGACATAATAGTGAAAATTATGCATCGTCAAGTTGTTTTCTGTGTTTGTGTTTGATTCTCTTTTGTTGTTGTTCTTTGGAGCTTTCAGATGATGTTTTAAACTATCTGTGAGACAAACCAGCCATATAAAGACAGAGGAGCTTTGTGATTTTGTTCTTTAAAGCTATCCGGGAGACAAGCCCGGCTGATAAAAACAAAGGAGCTTTGAGATGATGCTAGTCTAAGCTATCTATGAGACAAACCGGGTAAATAAAGACAAAGAACATCCCAAACATTTAGATTACATGCCTGTCTCCCATTTCTTTGTGGGATTTTGTTCAAACCGGTCTATGCAGGCTAGCTGATAACCACAGATTCTGATTCGACTTTTGATGAACAATTCGAATGTGGCTATCATTCCCTGTGGCAAGCTCTAGGCAGAAAGAAAGCACCGATTCTCATCATATTTTCATGCCAAAGAAAGATTCATTATTGAATTGACTGAATAAATTTTCCTATGAAATAAA
>JADBJO010007042.1:115000-120631 GCA_016801955.1 Conus betulinus
CCTCTTTCTTTTCTTTTCTCTTATATATCTATTTCAGTTTGTTTTTCTGTCCCAGTTTCCCACTTACAATCTTCGTATTCCCCCCCCCCGTCGGACCTCGCTCACTGTGTGTGTGTGTGTGTGGTGTGCGTGGGCGCTGGGGGGGGGGGGCGCTATGTGCGTGGCGACTTGCGTGGTGTGTTGTGTGTGTGTTGTGTTGGTGCGCGCGCGTTGCGTGGTGCGCTGTGTGGTTTACGTGCGCGCGCAACGAGCCGCGCCGTGTGTGTGTTGTGGTCTGTGTGTTCGTGCGCGAGATAGGTGGGGGGGTGATAGAGAGTTATAGAGAGAGAGAGAGAGAGAGTTCGGTATTCGTGTCATTGCGGAACGTGTGTGGTGTGTTGAGATGTGTCGCTGCGTGCGTGCGTGAGGTGCGTGCGTGTCGTGCGTGTGTTTGTTTGTTTGTTTTTTGTGTGTTTGTGTTTGTTTGTGTGTGTTTTTGTGTGTGTTGTGTGGTGTGTCGTTGCGGTGCCGCAGCGCAACGGTGGCGTAGGATCATGTGCAGTCATGTGTGTGTGTGCGTGCATATGTGTGTATGTTGGCATGGCGCGCGTGCGGGCGTCTGTGTGTGGCGTGCGTGTGTTGGGCGTGCGGTGCGTGTGTTTGTTGTTGTGTGTGGTGTGGTGTAGTTGGTGTGTGTATTGTCGTGCGGCGCGCGTTTGTTGCGCGCATGTGTGTGTGAGTGTGTGTAAATCGTCTTATCTGTTTTTATGCCTGCCTAAAATGAGATACGCGAAATTGGTGAAGCGTTGGCCCGAGCATTGGAGCGGCCAGTGGATCCTCTAAAGTATCCAGATGAATCTCTGATCCTCCTCGTGCCTGTCTGTCTGCCTCGCTGTGGATGTGTGAACAAAACTCACCAGTGATCGCTGCTAATTGGTATAAAGGAACAAAAGCAATGCGAGGAAGAAGGAGAGAGAGAGAAGGAGAGAAGAGAGAGAGAGAGAGTAGAAGAGAGAGAGAGTAGAGAGATATAGACAAAACAGAACAACGACACACCACACATGCACACACCACGCATACACATTCACACACAGTCACACACACACGACACAGATCACTACAGACATTCAGTACAGATCATAGTACAGCCCGACACAGAGAGTCCACACTATGACAGATTCAGCTCTGACACAAACACAGTGGCGATAGCGAGAATATATATATATAACTATAATATGATATTATACGAGAGAGAGAGAGAGAGAGAATAGTAGAGCGAGAGAGATAAATATAGGTAAGACCTAGCTACAGAGTCGAGATATGGGACGTAGGCGAGAGATAGAGAGAGTAGAGAGAGAATAATGAGACGAGAGAGACAACAGACAGATCTCAGACAGACAGACAGAGAACAACAACATGATCATACAGTATAAGATTATTTCCAGATTCTTATGTGCAAAGAAGGGGAAAATCATGAAAGCTAGCAAGGATTTAACTACGTGTCGTCATTGTGATGGATGAATCAGTCCGGGTATGTGTGTGACAATTATGTCGAAACAATTCTACTTTTCAATTTGATTATGGCACTTTAAAAATATTTTTGGCATTAATCCCAAGATGAGGAGAGAGAGACGAGAGGAGAGAGAGAGAGAGAGTGATAGAAGAGAGAAGTTTGAGAAACCGGGGGGGGGGGGGGGGGGGGTGGTGTCTTTCCTTTCGTTTCAATTTGTTGTCTACCTTTTCGACCCTCATCCACCCATCTCGCTACCCCACTCGCCCTCCCCGCCCCTCTCAGCCAACGCCATCTTTTCTTCCCTCCCTCCGCTCTCTTTCTACGTCGACTCCACCCAAATCTCTCTCTGTCTCTCTTCTTTCTATGTCTCTCTCTCATACTATGTCTGTGTGTCTTGTGGTTTAAAATGGGCGTCCTGTTGTGGTGTGCATCATGATTTCGAGATTGTTTGGTGGTTCGAATGACTATAAGTGTGTTCTTTCAAGTGGCAAGCTGTTTCTGTGTCATCCTATTGTAAGAAGGCTTAATAGCTCCTGTAACTGGAGGGAGATTTGTATTCTCCTCTCTGTCCTTCGGCTCGTCTCTCCATCATGTCTCATCTGTCACCTCTGTCATCTGTTCTCTCCTCTCTCTCTGTGTGTTCCTCGCTCCCTGCTTCTTCTCTGCCCCATCTCTGTCTGTCTGCCTGTCTCTCTCTCTCTCTCTCTCCTCATCGGTCTCTCTCTCTCCCTGTCACCCGCTTCTTCCCCGTCCCCCCCCACCCCCCTCTCCCCACCCCCTCTCCCCTCCTACCAAACGCTCTCTCTCTCTCTTCCTCAGCCTTTTTTATCTGGCGTTCTTTTGTGCATGGGTCTTATGATTTTGGATTTGTTGTCTTCAAATGAGTCTAATCATGATATTGTGGCACTCACCTTTGTAAAGGCTGTAAGAAAGCACATCTGAAGACTATATTCGTATTTGTATTCCCCCCCTCTCCTCTCTCTCCCTCTCTCTCTCCCGCCCATCTCCTTCCCGTCCACTCCTCCTCACCCCTACCCCACCGCGACTCATCTCTCCTTCTCACCTCCCTTCCTTCCTCCTCGACCTCTCCTCCTCTCTCTCTCTGAGTGTGTGTGTGTTGTGGTGTGTGGGTGTGGGTGTGTGGTGTGTGTGTGGTTGTGCGTGTGTTGTGCGCCGCGGCGTCGTGTGTGGCGTTGTGTGTGTGCTGCCGTGTCGCTGTGGGTGTGTTTGTGTGTGTGTGTGTGTGTGTGTGGGTATGTGTTGTGTGTGTCTAGCACTATTTCGCTCATCAAGGAGGGGTGAGGGGTAAAACCAATTTCGTCGTTTTTTTGTCATTGTAGTCATTATAGTCTCTGCCTGTCGCCTGTCGGTCTGCCTGTCTGTCCTGCCATGGTCTGTCTCACCCCTGTCTGTCTGGCGGCTCCTCGTCTCTCTCCATTCTCGTCCTCCTCATCTCGACTCTCTCTCATCTCTCTCTCTCCTCTTTCCCTCTCTCTCTCTCTCTCCTCAGCTCAAGGAGGGTGAGGGGTAAACCAATTTTCGTCGATTTTTGTTGGTCGTCCGTTGGAGTCTCACCCACACTTCGTCGTCAATGAATTAAGGAGTTGAAACATATAAAGTAAGGGTGGGGATGGGGGTAGGAGGATATCTCTGTCACACATTCTGGCCTAATATCATACAGACTCAACATAAGTTTTAAGGACCACTTTGCAATCTGTCTGACAAATGCAACACGCGCGAAACCAAAAATGTTTCATGTGTACAGAGGATTTAATTGCAACCTTGTAAATCAAATTAAAGCAATTTCATTGGGTTGGCGTAATGTTTTTTGCAGTGATAAAGCAGTGTAAAGAGACCCACCCTGGGAAAAGAAAATCCACAAACATGTTTCTTTAATCTGTTCAAAAACGGATGTGTCCACCCCGCGCAGCAACACAATCGAGACAGCGTTGCCTCATGGAGTTGATGGTGTTTTGCGATGACGGCCTGGGGGATGTTTTTCCCACTCCTGTCGCAGGACGTGCAGCAGCTGTTCCCGTATTAGCTGGACGTGGGCGGTTTTGCATGGACTCGCCGGCCAAGTTCTCCCCCAGATGTTCTCGATGGGATTGAGATCTGGACTGTTCGCAGGCCATGCCATCCTGGTGATCCCAGCTTCGTTGAATGAATGTGTTGACAGCCCTGCAGCGGTGTGGTGTGGCGTTGTCATCCTGGAGGACCAGCTTGGGGTCCGATCTGCTGGAGGGTCGCTGTGACCAGAGGCTGTAAGATCTCCTGCAGGTAGCGCTGCCCATTGAGCATGCCCTCCACATGGTAGAGAGGAGTCCTGTAGTGTCGCGGCTTGATGCCTCCCCAAAACCATAATGGAGCCATCTCCAAACGCAGCCGCCCCCTGGATAGCATCATCTTGCAGCTGCTCCTGTGGGCGCCGCCACACCCTGATGCGGCCGTCTTTGGGGCTCACCATGAAGCGCGATTCGTCGGTGAACAGGACTTGGCCCAATGAGCACGACGAGTCCACCTCAAATGGTCCTGGCACCAAGCAAGTCGGTGTGCCCTGTGACCTGCAGTCAGCATGGGCTTCTTCACCGGACGCCTGGAACGCAAGGCGGGCAGCATGTAGGCGACGCCGAGTGGTCTGCCCCGCTTACTGCTGTGTTTGGTGGAAGCACGCAGTTGCTGACTCAAGGCATTGGCGGTGGTTGTCCTCTCCCAAAGGGCCTGTCTGCAGAGGTACCGGTCCTCACGTTGTGTGGTTTTCTTGGGACGGCCCTGGGCGTGGCCGTTCCTGGACGGTGCCTGTGGTTTTGATTGCGCTGTCTTAGACGGGTGTGTGACACTTGCAGCCTTCTGGCCACCTCTCGGACGCCTACTCCGTCCTGCAGCCAGGCGATAGCTCGGGCACGATCCGAAATTTTCTCAACTTTCGTCTCGCTGGCACGTTGGTGTTGTGCTTCAGAACGGGGTATTCGACGGCTTTTTATGGCCATTGTGTTGTGAGCACAACGCACTCCCATACCTTCATGCTGTCACGTGCATCAGGATTTTCAACCTGTAGACAGTTCGAGTCAGTGTCTCTCCTCCGGTAGGGGTTGGTCATGACGACTCGACATTGCCTGCTCCCTGTGATTGCCGGTGGCCAGAGCTGTCGTGTGTACGGGCCGGGCTGTGGCTGTGGGCGAGAGTCGGAGTAGTAAGCGTCGTAGGTACAATGCCACTGAGGTGGCACACAAGATTGGACAGTCCAGCAAAAAGAAAATAGGAAGAAAACAAAACAACAACAACAACGTATGTTTTGTCTTAGTCTTTTTTGTGTTGTGTGCTCTGCTACAATGCAGTAACTGATTCTATTAGAAATCCATTATCAGGTATAGAAGGAGAAACAGCGTTTTTTTTTTTTAATCTTTAATTTTTTCGTTCTTTTAATTTTTTTTTTTTTTTTGGTCGAAGGTGTGTTATTATTGTTCTTTTTAGCCACATCTGTATAAGTTAATATATGTTTTCCGCCATACTTCGTAGTTTCTTGTACATTTAATAAAAAGTGTTTTTCGTTTTGCCCTTTGGATTCAGTGAAGGCCATGTTGATTCTGTGGGTGTCTCAGGCTGATATAATTTTGGTCACTGTGGTGTTCAAACTCAAAGTACGTAATGTAAATCATTGCCGTTACTTGCTCTTTGGAGTGACCGGAGAGAGAGAGGATAGAGGAGAGAGAGGGGAGAGAGAGAGAGAGGAGAGAGAAGAGAGAGAGAGAGGAGAGAGAGTATGGAGAGTGGATGAGGTGTGTGTGGCGGTGTGCACTGTGTTTGTGTGTGTGTGTGTGTGTGTGTGTGTGTGTCTGTGTGTCTGAGTGTCCTGTTGTGTGTCCGCGCGCGCGTGTGTGTGTGTATGTGTATCTGTGGGTGTGTCGTGTGTGCGTGTGTGTGTGTGTGGTGTGTGGTGTGCTGTGTGGTGTGTGTGTGTGTGTGTGAGAGAGAGAGAGAGAGGAGAGAGAGAGAGGAGAGAGAGACAATATGTTGTTCTGTATGTCTGGTGGGCACACGCGTTTGTGTGCGTGTTCGCGTCGCGCGATGCGTGCGTGTGTGTGTTGTGTGTGGTGGGTGTGGGTGTGTGTGTGTGAAAGAGAGAGAGAGAGAGAGAG
>JADBJO010007043.1:2500-18369 GCA_016801955.1 Conus betulinus
GTTCATGGTCTTTAACTATACCAGCACGCGCTGTAAAAGGGGTCGTGTATACATCAGCACAGAGTCTTCAGTATGCTGCTGTTACTATTTGTCATCAACAGTGCCACATGGAATACACATGGGTTGGCGTAAAACTTTCGCGGAATGTACTTTTGCCTCAGATCGTCGAGTCTAGGACAGCAAAACAATATGTAGGCTTCTTCATTTTCTGTGACATTTTTGCATAAAGGATATGTCAGAGAATTTTTTTGAAGCTTTATCAAACCTATTAGGAGGAATAAACATGCCTGTTAATCCGAACCTTAATTTGGTTACATTTTATTTAAGATATCTGTCAATGTCGATAACAAGATACTGTTCACAGCTCCTGTTTAACTGAAAGTTCCATACAAAGAAAATCGGTCACTGTCCCGTACATGTGCACTCCAGTTCTGCCATAGGCCAGTCTGTAAGTCTTTGACGAAATTCATGCAAAAACGTATTGACCTTTAACCCCTCGATTCAACCACTCTATTCCAAATCCATTCTCAAATAATATTTCTCTAGCACCTGACACCTACGTATTTTTGCCAGGCGAGTCTTGCCACATACGCATATAGTAAGGTAGTCTGCTCACATCCATTCGGAAGATTTTTAGCCAATATGTATACATTGAACAGACGAGTTTATATACATGTAGGATGACATCCTGTCTCTCCACACACTAAATTATTTTGTGTTCTAAGCTGTACTCCTAAAGATTTCTACAATGCAAATAAATGAATCTTTCCGACATGTGCGACGGTGTCATAGAGTCCTCATATTTCAGCCATGTACATGGAGAAGGTAGATCCTGCGTATCAAAAAGTTTGTCAGAATACTTCTACAGAATTATCTTTAAGCGCGTATAACTTACACATAATACTCATCAAGGCATTCTTGGCACGACTTCTTGAGGTCCTCACAAGCGAAACACAATTAAGCCTAGTGGAGAAATAGGCTAACTAGATACTTACAACACTTAATGATCAACAATTCCTCCCCGTCTGAAAACATCCTCTCTCTCGCTGTTAGGTAAGCCCCTTTTCTGAACTCAGCAACATTCTCTTTTTCATATCAACCTGAAGCTGAAGTATGGACGCTGCTGTGCTTAAATTATTCCATTGCGTTTGATGACCCGCTGGCGTTTCAGATAATATCATCTGCTGATAACAAGATAACCAATTGGATAAAGCAATATCATCTGCTGATAACAAGATGAACAATTCCATAAACACCAGGTGTTAACATCGCACCATGTCGTCCCTTCTTTGTTATTTCCAGGGCTAAGTGGTTAATGAACATGGAAAAAATAGGACGGGACTACACGCATCTCCCTGTTTTACTCAAGTGGGAGAGAGAGAGAGAGATAGAGAGAGAGAGAGAGAGAGAGAGACAGAGAGAGAGACAGAGAGAGAGAGAGACAGAGAGAGAGGTACAGTACAAAAAAAAAAAAAAAAAAAGAAAAATCACCACCAACAAAACAGAGACAGACATGGATAGAATGTAGTGTCACGGACAAACAGAGACCCTAGAAGCACAAAAACACAGAATATGATGAAATGTTTGACACTGAGAGTGCGGGGGAAAAAACGAACTGAAATGCCAGGTGTTATTGAACGCGTGCAAAAATGACGGGCACAATGGTTAGAGAATGCCATGTTCACCACCCATCCCCAGGCGAAAGAACGCTTCACAAACCTGCACGAACAGCAAGAATGAATTGATCGCGTGTGTAGTAAAACAACAACAACAAAACAAAAACAAAAAACCACAAATAAACAACAACAAACAAAGCAAAATCTTGAATACACAAATAAACGGACAGAGACATAACTGTAAGACAAGCGCCGAAACAGATTCACTATTTATAACCTAGAATGAGCAAGCACTTTGAAGTCAGATACACTATTTCTAACCTAGAATGAGCGCTAGCAAGCACTTTGAAGTCAGATACGCTATTTATGAGTCAGATAGAATGAGCAAGCACTTTGAAGTCAGATACACTATTTATAACCTAGAATGAGCGCTAGCAAGCACTTTGAAGTCAGGTACACTATTTATAACCTGGAATGAGCAAGCACTTTAAAGCCAGATACACTATTTATAACCTACAATGAGCAAGCACTTTAAAGTCAGATACACTATTTAATAACCTAGAATGAGCAAGCACTTTAAGGTCAGATACACTATTTATAACCCAGAGTGAGCAAGCACTTTAAAGTCAATACACTATTTATAACCTACAATGAGCAAGCACTTTGAAGTCAGATACACTATTCATAACCTAGAATGAGCAAGCACGTTTGACCTTTTTCTGTTAATGGCAACGTTTGGTAAATATACAAATGTAAAACGACAGTGCTAACGGCAAAGTTGTGTAGATGTACGCATGTTAAATGACAGAACGGATCTGTCAACTCGTGTGTTTTGTGAAACAGGTTTTCAAACCAAAAATGATGGGCAGGAAAAGGCAAACAGTGCATGTACTGTCTTTGACCTGGTGACGTGTGACGGTGGTCAGTGCTCCATCAACCTTTAATCGAACTAGAAGATTGAACAGTGGTGTCTCACACCTAAACGACTACAGAATAGAAATAGAACAGTGATATCCCACCTAAGTAATGTCAGAAGATAGAACAGTGGCATCCCACTTGATGACGTCAGAAGATAGAACAGTGACATCCCACTTGATGACGTGGGAAGATAGAACAGTGACATCCCACTTGATGACGTCAGAAGATAGAACAGTGACACCCCCTTGTAAGAAAAAAAATCTTTATTTTGTACACATTTTAGGTTTTCTAAACTTGACCTCTCCGATCTTCGGAGGGGGGGTGGGGGGGGGGGGGGGGGGGTTGGGGGGAGGGAGGGGGGAGGGAGAAGAAACAGATAATTTCATGGCACCCGAATAGGGAACTTGAGCATGTTTTTATTTTTTTCCTTTTTTTGTTGTTTTTTTTTTTTTTTTTTTTTTTTTTTTTTTTTTTGTTTTTTTGTGGTCAGCCTGGCTTTGGTGCGCAGTAGAGGATGGCCTTGGCTCACGCCGTGTGGAGCATCTCTGCTCTTTCCTACTTCCCCCGGGAAGCCCACTCAGCCGTCCTGGGCGGGCTGGCGTTGTCTGGTGATTTGCTATCTCCTCTTGACCTCCTTTCCAGGCTGTGGTCCCAGTGGTTATCGTGTGTACCGCGACAGCTGAAGAGAGTCCCAGGTCAAAAAACTTTTAGGGGTGAAGTGTTTTGTCCTTCACTTTCAAGGGATGCCCGATTGTGCTGCTACCCGACCCCACTTTCTGCTAGAACTCTACTTGTTGTTCGTCCGTCAAGTCGACATGGACCACATCAGTCATCTAGTGGTTGTGCTACCTAAACCGCTTTCTGCTGTAACTCTACTTGTTGTTCGTCCGTCAAGTTGACACGGACCACGTCAGTCATCTAGTGGTCGAAGGGGTGGGGGGAGAGGGGAGGGTGTGTGTGAAATGATTTGTGACACGCAGGTAGCTGATCAAGCCTATGCGTGCACAGAATGTGCGGTGGCAGCTTGGACAGGCAACGTGGGAGACTTGCTCTTAGGAAACCTACGAACACTCATGCACACAGACTCTCACACATGTCCGGGTTCTGCTTGGAATGCTGGAGTCTGGTTCTTGACTTTGCCTTCTTTGTAAGCATCGTGGTGTGTGTGTGTGTGTGTGTGTGTGTGTGTGTGTGTGTGTGTGTGTGTGTGTGTTTATGAAAATTTCCACACGATTTGCGAAGACACCCTTTTCTTGGTTTTGGCTTGTAGGGAGGAGGGGGGAGTTACAGATATTGTGGTGATTTTCTTGGTATATTGTGGTGATTTTCTTGGTATGTTGTGGTGATTTTCTTGGTATAATGTGGTGATTTTCTTAATATATTGTGTGATTTTTTTTGTATATTGTGGCGATTTTTCTTGGTATATTGTGGTGATTTTCTTGGTGTATTGTGGCGATTTTCATAGTATATTGTGAAGATTTTTTTTAGGTATATGGCGTTGATTTTCTAGGTATAATGCGATGGTTTTCTTGGTTATAAGAGGTTTTCCTCCAGGAACATATTTCTTTTCTTCTAGAGTGATTTCAATGTGTTCATTATATAGCCATTGCAGAAAACAGAGATAGTTATCGTTCTGTGAAACGAAGAAACAAACCAAATCTAATGACAAACAAGAGATAAGTGACTGTCTATTCGTCCTTTGTTTTCGTGTTTTTGGAATGGTTCAGATGTAATAATATGATAATAATGATGATAATAATAATAATAATGATGATGATGAGGATGATGATGATGATGATAATGATGTAATAATAATAATAATAATAATAACATGATATTGATGATAATAGTAGTATATAATAATAATGATGATGATGATAATAATCATAATGATGATGATGATGATGAGATGATAATGATGATACTACTACTACTACTACTACTACTACTACTGCTGCTGCTGCTGCTGCTATTGAAGATAATGATGATAATTATAACAATTACAATGAGGATGACAATAATAAAGTAAAAATAAAGATAATAATGATGATGATGATAGTAATGATAATGATAAGAAGAAGAAGAAGAAAAGCCGGAACGAAGTTGTTGATTGTGACAGCGAGGCCTGAACACGTTTGTATATTGTCCAGACGACCAGACCAGACTAAAGCAAGGAGTAATCCCCCCCCCCCCTCACCACCCCCCCCCCCCCCCCCCCCCCTCCCACAATCCCTTCCCCTCTTTACTCATCTCCCCTCTTTCTCTACCTCCCCTCCCCCTCACACCTCCTCCTCCTTCCCCCATCCCTCCCCCACCCCCATCTGTCTGTCACCACGCCTCTCCTCCCCTCCTCCTCCTCCCCCACCCCCCACCCCGCCCCGATCCATTTCTCCACCTCTCCTTGCCTGTGGGCTTTAGAGGACCGCAGCCCACGTGACCCTGACGTCATGTTGTCGTCAGTGGGGCAGATATCGTACAGATACAGCCGTGTCACCTTCGCCAGACTAGAACCGAGACTTTTTTCTTCTTTTCTGTTTTTTTTGTGACGTTTATTGTGTTTTCTGGGCAAAGGATCTGAGGTGGTGGGGAGGTGGGGGGATGGGGGTGAGGTGGTGGGGTTGGGCGGGGAGGATGGGGATGGGGAGGGAGTGAGGGGAGGGGGCAATGTCATTGCAGGGGAGAGAGGAAACAGTCCAGACAACTCTTTGATGTCTGGCAGCGGACGTCAGTATGCGGTGTACCTGAGAAAAGAAGAATGCTGAACGTTATTACACACACGCACGCACGCACGCACGCACGCACGCACACACACACACACACACACACACGCATGCACGCACACACACACACACACACAAACACACACACACACACACACACGCCACACCGCACACACACACACACACACACACACACAC
Organism: Conus betulinus; assembly: GCA_016801955.1. NCBI lineage: Eukaryota > Metazoa > Mollusca > Gastropoda > Neogastropoda > Conidae > Conus > Conus betulinus. The sequence continues at coordinate 7,953 of JADBJO010007043.1, forward strand.
ACACACACACACACACATCATCAAACCAGCCAACCAAAACATTTTCTTGTTGACATTATTTTGAGCATTAACATACAACCGATCATGTTGGTCTACAAAATCAAGTGGATTTTCCACGGCAAGAAGCTTCTTCAGAAAACTGCATTGTTTTAAACGTCATCTTAGTTTTTATTTTTTTTTATTTATTTTTTGTTGTTGTATTTTACATGTCTCTTCTTCTGGCGATTATTAAATTATTTTGTGTTCTAAGCTGTACTCCTAAAGATTTCTACAATGCAAATAAATGAATCTTTCCGACATGTGCGACGGTGTCATAGAGTCCTCATATTTCAGCCGTGTAAATGGAGAAGGTAGATCCTGCGTATCAAAAAGTTTGTCAGAATACTTCTACAGAATTATCTTTAAACGCGTATAACTTACACATAATACTCATCAAGGCATTCCTTGCACGACTTGTGAGGTCCTCACAAGCGAAAACACAATTAAGCCTAGTGGAGAAATAGGCTAACTAGATACTTACAACACTTAATGATCAACAATTCCTCCCCGTCTGAAAACATCCTCTCTCTCGCTGTTAGGTAACCCCTTTTTTCTGAACTCAACAACATTTTCTTTTTCATATCATCCTGAAGCTGAAGTATGGATGCTGCTGTGCTTAAATTATTCCATTGCGTTTGATGACCAGCTGGCGTTTCAGATAATATCATCTGCTGATAACAAGATAACCAATTGGATAAAGCAATATCATCTGCTGATAACAAGATGAACAATTCCATAAACACCAGGTGTTAACATCGCACCATGTCGTCCCTTCTTTGTTATTTCCAGGGCTAAGTGGGTTAATGAACATGGAAAAAATAGGACGGGACTACACGCATCTCCCTGTTTTACTCAAGTGGAGAGAGAGAGAGAGAGAGAGAGAGAGAGAGACAGAGAGACAGAGAGACAGAGAGAGAGAAACAGGTACAGGGACAAAAAAAAAAAAAGAAAAAGAAAAAATCACCACCAACAAAACAGAGACAGACATGGATAAATGTAGTGTCACGGACAAACAGAGACCCTAGAAGCACAAAACACAGAATATGATGAAATGTTTGACACTGAGAGTGCGGGAAAAAAAAAAAAAAAAACGAACTGAAATGCCAGGTGTTATTGAACGCGTGCAAAAATGACGGGCACAATGGTTAGAGAATGGCCATGTTCACCACCCATCCCCAGGCGAAAGAACGCTTCACAAACCTGCACGAACAGCAAGAATGAATTGATCGCGTGTGTAGTAAAAACAACAACAACAAAACAAAACAAAAAACCACAAAAAACAACAACAACAAAGCAAATCTTGAATACGCAAATAAACGGACAGAGACATAACTGTAAGACAAGCGCCGAAACAGATTCACTATTTATAACCTAGAATGAGCAAGCACTTTGAAGTCAGATACACTATTTATAACCTAGAATGAGCGCTAGCAAGCACTTTGAAGTCAGATACACTATTTATGACCTGGAATGAGCAAGCACTTTGAAGTCAGATACACTATTTATGACCTAGAATGGCAAGCACTTTGAAGTCAGATACACTATTTATGACCTAGAATGAGCAAGCACTTTGAAGTCAGATACACTATTTATGACCTAGAATGAGCAAGCACTTTGAAGTCAGATACACTATTTATGACCTAGAATGAGCAGCACTTTGAAGTCAGATACACTATTTATGACCTAGAATGAGCAAGCACTTTGAAGTCAGATACACTATTTATGACCTAGAATGAGCAAGCACTTTGAAGTCAGATACACTATTTATAACCTAGAATGAGCAAGCACTTTGAAGTCAGATACACTATTTATAACCTAGAATGAGCAAGCACTTTGAAGTCAGATACACTATTTATAACCTAGAATGAGCAAGCACTTTGAAGTCAGATACACTATTTATAACCTAGAATGAGCAAGCACTTTGAAGTCAGATACACTATTTATAACCTAGAATGAGCAAGCACTTTAAAGTCAGATAACACCTTTGACTTTTTTTTTTTCTGTTAATGGCAACGTCTCGTAAATATACGAATGTAAAACGACAGTGCTAACGGCAAAGTTGTGTAGATTTACGCATGTTAAATGACAGAACGGATCTGTCAACTCGGTGTTTTGTGAAACAGGTTTTCAAACAAAAATGATGGGCAGGAAAAGGCAAACAGTGCATGTACTGTCTTTGACCTGGTGACATGTGAGTTGTGACGGTGGTCAGTGCTCCGTCAACCTTTAATCGAACCAGAAGATTGAACAGTGGTGTCTCACCTAAACGACGGCAGAATAGAAATAGAACAGTGATATCCCACCTAAGTAATGTCAGAAGATAGAACAGTGGCATCCCACTTGATGACGTCAGAAGAATAGAACAGTGGCATCCCACTTGATGACGTCAGAAGATAGAACAGTGACATCCCACTTGATGACGTCAGAAGATAGAACAGTGACATCCCACTTGATGACGTGGGAAGATCGAACAGTGACATCCCACTTGATGACGTCAGAAGATAGAACAGTGACATCCCACTTGATGACGTGGGAAGATAGAACAGTGACATAGAACGTCCCACTTGTAAGAAAAAAATCTTTATTTTGTACACATTTTAGGTTTTCTAAACTTGACCTCTCCGATCTTCGGAGGGGGGTGGGGGGGTGGGGGGGGGGGGGGGTTAGGTTTGGGGGAGGTAGGGGTAGGGAGAAGAAACAGATAATTTCATGGCACCCGAATAGGGAACTTGAGCAGTGTTTTTATTTTTTTTTTTTTTTTTTTTTTCTTTTTTTTTGTGGTCAGCCTGGCTTTGGTGCGCAGTAGAGGATGGCCTTGGCTCACGCCGTGTGGAGCATCTCTGCTCTTTCCTACTTCCCCGGGGAAGCCCACTCAGCCATCCTGGGCGGGCTGGCGTTGTCTGGTGATTTGCTATCTTCTCTTGACCTCCTTTCCAGGCTGTGGTCCCTGTGGTTATCGTGTGTACCGCGACAGCTAAAGAGAGTCCCAGGTTCAAAACCTTTACAGGGGTGAAGTGTTTTGTCCTTCACTTTCAAGGGATGCCCGATTGTGCTACCCGACCCCACTTTCTGCTAGAACTCTACTTGTTGTTCGTCCGTCAGTCGACATGGACCACACCAGTCATCTAGTGGTTGTGCTACCTAACCTGCTTTCTGCTAGAACTCTACTTGTTGTTCGTCCATCAAGTTGACACGGACCACATCAGTCATCTAGTAGTGTGCTACCTAAACCGCTTTCTGCTGTAACTGTACTTGTTGTTCGTCCATCAGTTGACACGGACCACATCAGTCATCTAGTAGTTGTGCTACCTAAACCGCTTTCTGCTGTAACTGTACTTGTTGTTCGTCCGTCAAGTTGACACGGACCACGTCAGTCATCTAGTGGTCGGGAGGGGGGGAGGGGGGGAGGGGGGGGGGTGAAATGATTTGTGACACGCAGGTGGCTGATCAAGCCTATGCGTGCACAGAATGTGCGGTGGCAGCTTGGACAGGCAACGTGGGAGACCTGCTCTTAGGAAACCTACGAACACTCATGCACACAGACTCTCACACATGTCCGGGTTCTGTTTGGAATACTGGAGTCTGGTTTCTTGACTTTGCCTTCTTTGTAAGCATCGTGGTGTGTGTGTGGTGTGGTGTGTGTGTGTGTGTGTGTGTGTGTGTGTGTGCATGTGTGTGCATGTGTGTGTGTGTGTGTGTGTGGGTGTGTGTGTGTGTGTGTGTGTTTTTATGGAAAATTTCCACACGATTTGCGAAAGACACCCTTTCTTGTTTTTGGCTTGTAGGGAGGAGGGGGGAGTTACAGATATTGTGGCGATTTTCTTGGTATATTGTGGTGATTTTCTTGGTATATTGTGGTGATTTTCTTGGTATATTGTGGTGATTTTCTTGGTATGTTGTGGTGATTTTCTTGGTATAATGTGGTGATTTTTCTTATATATTGTGGTGATTTTTTTTGTATATTGTGGCGATTTTCTTGGTTATATTGTGGTGATTTTCTTTGGTGTATTGTGGCGATTTTCATAGTATATTGTGAAGATTTTTTTTTAGGTATATGGCGTTAATTTTTTTAGGTATAATGCGATGGTTTTCTTGGTTATAAAGAGGTTTTCGCCAGGAACATGTTTCTTTTCTTCTCAGAAGCAGAGTGATTTCATTGTGTTCATGTAGCCATTGCAGAAAACAGAGATAGTTATCGGGCTGTGAAACGAAGAAACAAACAAAATTTAATGACAAAACAAGACATAAGTGACTCTCTATTCGTCCTTTGTTTTTTTTTTTTTTTTTGAATGGTTCAGATGTAATAATAATAATGATAATAATGATGATAATAATATAATAATGATGATGATGATGATGATGATGTAATAATAATAATAATAACATGATATTGATGATAATAGTAGTAATAATAATATAATGATGATGATAATAATCATAATGATGATGATGATGATGATGATGATAATGATGATAACATAACAATGACAATGAGGATGACAATAATAAAAGTAAAAATAAAGATAATAATGATGATGATGATGATAGTAATGATAAATAATAATAAAATAAGAAGAAGAAGAAGAAAAGCCGGAACGAGATGTTGCTTGTGACAGCGAGGCCTGAACACGTTGTATATTGTCCAGACGACCAGACCAGGCTAAAGCAAGGAGTAATCCCCCCCCCCCCCCCCCCTCACACACACACCCCTCCCACAATCCCTTCCCTCTTTACTCATCTCCCCTCTTTCTCTACCCCCCTTCCCCCCTCACACCTCCTCCTCCTTCCCCCATCCTCCCCCACCCCATCTGTCTGTCACCACGCCTCTCCTCCCTCCTCCTCCTCCCCCACCCCCCACCCCGCCCCGATCCATTTCTCCACCTCTCCTTGCCTGTGGGCTTTAGAGGACCGCAGCCCACGTGACCCTGACGTCATGTTGTCGTCAGTGGGGCAGATATCGTACAGATACAGCCGTGTCACCTTCGCCAGACTAGATCCGAGACTTTTTTTTTCATTTTTTTTTTTTTTTTGGTGACGTTTTGATTGTTTTCTGGGCAAAGGATCTGAGGTGGTGGGGAGGTGGGGGTGGGGGTGAGGTGGTGGGGGTGGGCGGGGAGGATTGGGGTGGGGAGGGATTGAGGGGAGGGGGCAATGTTCATTGCAGGGGAGAGAGGAAACAGGCCAGACAACTCTTGATGTCTGGCAGCGGACGTCAGTATGCGGTGTACCTGAGAAAAAGAAGAATGGCTGAACCTTATCACACACACACACACACACACACACACACACCGCACACACACACACACACACACACACACACAAAACCAGCCAACCAAAACATTTTTCTTGTTGACATTATTTTGAGCATTAACATACAACCGATCATGTTGGTCTACAAAATCAAGTGGATTTTCCACGGCAAGAAGCTTCTTCAGAAACTGCATTGTTTTAAACGTCATCTTAGTTTTTTATTTTTTATTTATTTTTTTGTTGTTGTATTTTACATGTCTCTTCTTCTGGCGATTATTAACAGACCCCCCCCCCCCCCCCCCCCCCCCCCCCCCCCCCCCCCCGCCCCCTTGTCGGACAGTTTGATCGGCATGTCTGTGTGTGACAGTGTCTGAGTGTGACAGTGTCTGAGTGTGACAGTGTCTGAGTGTGACAGTGTGTGACAGTGTCTGAGTGTGACAGTGTCTGAGTGTGACAGTGTCTGTGTGTGACAGTGTCTGAGTGTGACAGTGTCTGTGTGTGGCAGTGTCTGAGTGTGACAGTGTCTGAGTGTGACAGTGTCTGAGTGTGACAGTGTCTGAGTGTGACAGTGTCTGTGTGTGGCAGTGTCTGAGTGTCAGCGAGTCTGTAAGTCACCTTGTCTGTGCGTCACCGTGTTGGTCTGTGTGATGCTGACCGTCATTCTGACCCAAACGCTAAACCCTAGCCGAACCCGAAACCTGCCCTTCCCCATAAAGCTGACACGTAGACAGGGGGCCATCAAGACACGGTGACATACAGACACAATGACACGGAGACACGGCGAGATAACGATATAGTGACACATGATGGCATAGTGACACATGATGACATAATGACATATGATAACATAGTGACACATAATGACATAGTGACACATAAGGACACATAGTGACAGTGACATATGAATGTCAGTGACACATAATGACATAGTTTACACATGATGACATAGTGACACAAAAATGACATAATGACACATAATGACATAGTGACACATAACGACACATAATGGCATAGTGACACATAATGACATATTGACACATAATGGCATAGTGACACATAATGACATAGTGACACATAATGGCATAGTGACACATGAAAACGATAACATAGAGGCATGAAGACTTACAGAACTGACTCCCCCCCCCCCCCCCCCCCCCCATTCCCGCTCCCTCCCACCTTCCAAACACGTCGAGCAAACAAAAACCACACACACGCACACACGCGCGCGCACGCACGCACGCACGCACGCACGCACACACACACACACACACACACACACACCACACACTCACACGCACGACACACACACACATACACACACACACACACACACACACGACACACACACACACTCACTGTAACAAAACGCTCGACAAATCCACCTGCTCGGGCCCACTCAATCCCCCAAACCGCAGACTACATTTTCAAATATATGACCACTTCCCCTCTCAACCCTCCCTCACCCCCCACTGTGGGGCATGAAACCACGGAAAATTTCACATTGCACTGGAACAATACTGCCAGTTCAACTCCCCCCCCCCCCACCCCCCCCACCCCCCACCCCCCCTATCTTCAACCCTCCCCCTCCCCCTCCCCCTCTTATCCCTTGACACAAAGGCACCTGGCCTTCTCTCTCTTCCCGTCGTCCCCCCCCCCCCCCCCTCTCTCTCTCTCTCTCTCTTAGAACAGCCCTGGGCCGCCCCGCATAACGCCGTCTGTGACAAAGAAAGTTACGTCATGTCGCGCTGAGCGTCATTGTTCTCTCCCCCCCCCCCCCCCCCCCCCTCCTCCTCTACTACCCCCTCCGTCCCCTTCACGCGTTAGTGTAGTGGAATGCCGCAGCACGTTGGCCGCTTTTCCTCTCTTCTCCCCCCCCCCCCCCCCCTTCTCTCGCCCTTGGCACAAAGGCACCAGGCCTTCTCTGCGCTCCCCCAACCCCCTCCATCCCTCTCCCCCCTCCTCCTCTTTAATATTCACGAGGGTCTAGTACCGGAAAGTTGCTCCTTCCACCACTAGTAAGTGAGAGGGTGGAGGTGAAATGTTAAGGTAATTCTCCTCGAGAAATGATTCCCAGTCCTTCCCCTAGAGGACATATCGACTACTCCTCAACATCTCGTCACACACACACACACACACACGACACGCGCGCGCGCGCGCGCGCACACACACACACACACACACACGCGCGCGCGCGCGCGCGCGCTCGCTGGGAATCAAGGACAGAAGAGTGGAAAAGTGATCAGAAGAGTGGATGAAAGAGAGGGGGCTTGAAACGGTGTGCCAGAACAGTGTGAGGCTGTGTGGAGGGAGTGAGGTGTGAGGCTGTGTGGAGGGGAGTGAGGTGTGGAGGGCTGTGTGGAGTGGAGTGAGGTGTGAGGCTGTGTGGAGGGAGTGAGGTGTGAGGCTGTGTGGAGTGAGGTGTGAGGCTGTGTGGAGGGAGTGAGGTGTGATGCTGTGTGGAGGGATGGAGTGAGGTGTGATGCTGTGTGGAGGGAGTGAGGTGTGAGGCTGTGTGGAGGGATGGAGTGAGGTGTTGATGCTGTGTGGAGGGATGGAGTGAGGTGTGATGCTGTGTGGAGGAGTGAGGTGTGAGGCTGTGTGGAGTGATGGAGTGTGTGGATGCTGTGAGTGAGGGGTGTGTGATGCTGTGTGGAGGGGGAGGCTGTTGAGGTGTGATGCTGTGTGGAGTGAGGTGGAGTGAGTGTGTGAGGAGGTGTGATGCTGTGGAGGGAGTGAGGTGTGATGCTGTGTGGAGGGAGTGAGGTGTGAGGCTGTGTGGATGGAGTGAGGTGTGTGATGCTGTGTGGAGGGAGTGAGGTGTGATGCTGTGTGGAGGGAGTGAGGTGTGATGCTGTGTGGAGGGAGTGAGGTGTGGATGCTGTGTGAGGGAGTGAGGTGTGATGCTGTGTGGAGGGATGGGAGTGAGGTGCTGCGTGTGAGTGAGGTGTGATGAGGATGGGAAGAGTGAGGTGTGATGCTGTGTGGAGGGAGTGAGGTGTGATGCTGTGTGGAGGAAGAGGTGAGTGAGGTGTGAGGTGTGGAGGGAGTGAGGTGTGATGCTGTGTGGAGGGAGTGAGGTGTGATGCTGGTGTGGAGGAACGCTGAGGTGTGATGCTGTGTGAGTGAGTGTGTGTGTGATGCTGTGTGGAGGAACGGAGTGAGGTGTGATGCTGTGTGTGGAGAACGGAGTGAGGTGTGATGCTGTGTGAGGAACAGAGTGAGGTGTGATGCTGTGTGGAGGAACAGAGTGAGGTGTGATGCTGTGTGGAGGAAACAGAGTGAGGTGTGATGCTGTGTGGAGGGAGTGAGGTGTGATGCTGTGTGGAGGAATGGAGTGAGGTGTGATGCTGTGTGGAGGAACAGAGTGAGGTGTGATGCTGTGTGGAGGGAGTGAGGTGTGATGCTGTGTGGGGAGGGAGTGAGGTGTGATGCTGTGTGGAGGAACAGAGTGAGGTGTGATGCTGTGTGGAGGGAGTGAGGTGTGATGCTGTGTGGAGGGAGTGAGTGAGGTGTGATGCTGTGTGGATGGAGTGAGGTGATGTGATGCTGTGTGGAGGGAGTGAGGTGTGTGATGCTGTGTGGTCTGAGGGAGTGAGTGAGGTGTGAGGCTGTGTGGAGGGAGTGAGGTGTGATGCTGTGTGGATGGAGTGAGGTGTGATGCTGTGTGGAGTGAGTGAGGTGTGATGCTGTGTGGAGGGAGTGAGGTGTGATGCTGTGTGGAGGGAGTGTGATGTGATGCTGTGTGTGAGGGAGTGAGGGTGTGATGCTGTGTGGAGTGGAGTGAGGTGTGATGCTGTGTGGAGGGAGTGAGTGAGGTGTGAGGCTGTGTGGAGGGAGTGAGGTGTGATGCTGTGTGGATGGAGTGAGGTGTGATGCTGTGTGGAGTGAGTGAGGTGTGATGCTGTGTGGAGGGAGTGAGGTGTGATGCTGTGTGGAGGGAGTGAGGTGTGATGCTGTGTGGAGGGATGGAGTGAGGTGTGATGCTGTGTGGAGGGAGTGAGGTGTGATGCTGTGTGGAGGAACAGAGTGAGGTGTGATGCTGTGTGGAGTGAGTGAGGTGTGATGCTGTGTGGAGGGAGTGAGGTGTGATGCTGTGTGGAGGGAGTGAGGTGTGATGCTGTGTGGAGGGAGTGAGGTGTGATGCTGTGTGGAGGGATGGAGTGAGGTGTGATGCTGTGTGGAGGGAGTGAGGTGTGATGCTGTGTGGAGGGATGGAGAGAGGCGTGGGTCTCAGTTTCTCTGATGCGTATTACATCAAAAGCTCGTTAGGTTATGACGTACACAAAGTTAGAGCTGTGGCAAGTTTAACTGTTTCTTTAAGCTTCAATTCATGGTAAGTTTAAGAGGTCTTTTAACTTCACGTAGCCAATTAAAAAAAAAAAAAACGCATGGAATATTTCACAACATTATTGAATCATGACGTAACATAAGAAATCAAAAAGCATGGAATATTCCAGAACATTATAGAATCATGACGTAACATAACCAATCAAGACGCATGAGATATTCCAGAACGATATAGAATCATGACGTAACATAAATCAAAACCCATGGAATATTCCAGAACATTATAGAAATCATGACGTAACATATGCAAATGAAAACGCATGGAATATTCCAGAAGAACGATATAGAATCATGTCGTAACATGACCCAATCAAAAGGCATGGAATATTCCAGAACAAGATAGAATCAGGTCCTAACATAACCAATCAAAACGCATGGAATATTCCAGCTCAAGATAGAATCATGACGGAACATAACCAATCAAACGCACGGAATAATCCTAGAACATTAGAGAATCATGACGTAACATAGCCAGTCAAATCGCATGGAATGTTTCCAGATACAAAATCTGGAACATCACGGAAGATTTTGACATTCAGCAATACCTCCAGAGCGAACAAAAAGCTTGTGGAACCTTTCGTGACGTAGTTCCTGTCAGATTCACGCGCGTAGTCCCGTAGATTAACGTGATGTGCACCGGGTTTTTGTTGTTGTTGTTGCTGCTGTTGTTGTTGTTGTTGTTGTTCTCTCTTTTTTGTGTTTAAGGCTTCAGCAAAACGCTGATCAGAATGTTGATCAGAATCTACCAGCCATGTCGGGAGAGTCCATCTGTTGTAAACAA
>JADBJO010007043.1:34886-39886 GCA_016801955.1 Conus betulinus
CTGACCTGGGCATTGTGTCTACCTTCAGGTCTGTCTAGGAGACGTCTCCCTCCAGGCCCCCTAACCTGGCCATTGTGTCTACCTTCAGGTCTGTCTAGGAGACGTCTCCCTCCAGGCCCCCTGACCTGGGCATTGTGTCTACCTTCAGGTCTGTCTAGGAGACGTCTCCCTCCAGGCCCCCTAACCTGGCCATTGTGTCTACCTTCAGGTCTGTCAGGGAGACGTCTCCCTCCAGACCCCCTAACCTGGGCATTGTGTCTACCTTCAGGTCTGTCTAGGAGACGTCTCCCTCCAGACCCCTGACCTGGCTATTGTGTCTACCTTCAGGTCTGTCTAGGAGACGTCTCCCTCCAGACCCCCTAACCTGGGCATTGCCTCTGGACCCCACCCTGACCAGAGTCGCTCCTTGGGGACCCCCCCCCCCCCCCCTCCACAGTCCCCGGAACACACACCCACTCATTCCTCGTCCCGTACTGGGCTGAAGATTGGAACAGTCCCTATTGGAGTATAGTCCCGTACTGGGCTGAAGATTGGAACAGTCCCTATTGGAATATAGTCCTGTGCTGGGTTGAAGATTGGAACAGTCCCTATTGGAATATAGTCCCGTACTGAGCTGAAGATTGGTACAGTCCCTATTGGAATATAGTCCCGTACTGGGCTGAAGATTGGAACAGTTCCTATGGGAATATAGTCCCGTACTGGGCTGAAGATTAGAACAGTCTCCCTACGGGAATAGTAATAGTCCTGTATTGGGCTGAAGATTGGAAGAGTCCCTAGTTGAATATAGTCGAATCAAATTCCGGTCTTTTCTTCCTTCGTATCAGAAACCTCCCTCTTTTCTGTCCAGACCTTTCCTCTTTCCTCCTCCTCCTCCTCCCCCACCCACGCCCCTCTGCTCTTCTCCCTCCCCTCCGCCCCCCCCCCCCCCCCCGTCCTCCCGCACTACTTTGTGATTTGCCTGCCTGCCTTGGCTGGAACATCTTGCTACGCCACTGTGTTTGTTGTTTGTTTCTTTGGTTGTTTGTGTGTTTGCTTGTTTGTTTCTTTGATTGTTTGTGTGTTTGTTTCTTTGATTGTTTGTTTGTTTCTTTGATTGTTTGTTTGTTTGATTGTGTGTGTGTGTGTGTGTGTGTGTGTGTGTGTGTGTGTGTGTGTGTGTGTGTGTGTGTGTGTGTGTGTGTGTGTGTGTGTGTTTGGGGGGGTCTGATCAGTTGAAGCCGTGGAGAGAATGGAGAAGAGTGTGTGGGGGTGGAGGGCGTGTCGCAGGATGAATGGAAGTGTCTGTGAGAAAGCTGGAACCTTTCAGGAGAAGGAACCCTGGCTGGCCTAATGATTTCGTGCTAACAGACAGACCCTGTGTCTGCTTTAGAAGTGATGTTGGTCACGTGGTTGTGTGCTCTCTTTCGTATGTTGTATTTGGTTCCTTTCGGTTTTCGTGTTGTTTTTCTGCATGAACTGTTTTGCATGTGTTTGAGTCGTTTGTTGTTTGTGCATGAACTGTTTTGCATGTGTTTGAATCATTTTGCTGTTTGTGCATGAACTGTTTTGCATGTGTTTGAGTCATTTTTTGTTGTTTGCATGAACTGTTTTGCATGTGTTTGAGTCATTTTGTTGTTTTGTGCATGACTGTTTTCCATGTGTTTTAGTCATTTTGTTGAGAATTTGGTTTCATTATTATTATTTTTTATGTTAAAGGAATGATAGTTTGAAACTGGGCGAAAAAAACATTGATTCTGCGATCGTTTAAGTCATCTGTTTTCAGTGTTTTGTGAGCTGATTTTGCAAGTCTTTCATGCATCTATCTTCAGTGTTTTGTGAGCTGATTTTACGACTGTGTAGTTCATCTGTTTTCAGCGTTTTGTGAGCTGATTTTGCAAGTCTTTCATGCATCTTATCTTCAGTGTTTTGTGAGCTGATTTTTGCGAGTCTTTCATGCTTCTATGTTCAGTGTTTTTGTGAGCTGATTTTGCGAGTCTTTCATGCATCTATCTTCAGTGTTTTGTGAGCTGATTTTGCGAGTCTTTCATGCATCTGTGTTCAGTGTTTTGTGAGCTGATTTTACAACTGTGTAGTTCATCTGTTTTTCAGCGTTTTGTGAGCTGATTTTGCGATCGTTTAGTTCATCTGTTTTCAGTGTTTTGTGAGCTGATTTTACGATTGTTTTAGTCATCTGTTTTCAGTGTTTTGTGAGCTGATTTTACGATTGTTTAAGTCATCTGTTTTTCAGTGTTTTGTGAGCTGATTTTACGATTGTTTAAGTCATCAGTTTTCAGTGTTTTGTGAGCTGATTTTACGATTGTTTAAAGTCATCTGTTTTCAGTGTTTTGTGAGCTGATATTGCGAGTCTTTCATGCATCTCTGTTCAGTGTTTTGTTCGCTGATTTTACGATGTCTAGTTTATCTGTTTTCAGTGTTTTGTGAGCTGATTTTGCGATTTTGTAGTTCATCTGTTTTCAGCGTTTTGTGAGCTGATTTTGCGATTGTTGACTTTATCTGTGTTCAGTGTTTTGTGAGCATGGTCTTTGATGTTTCTCATCTAGTTGTTGGCGTTGATGGTTTGGATTCTTTTCTTCCTGGTGTGAACTTGATAACCAAAGTGATTGTGGATGGCAATGCGTGGTTTGTAAAATTGTGTTGTCAGTGACTAAGGAATTACACGAGTGAACGGATGCGAAAATGAGTGACTCCTGAATGCTTGAATATGATGTGAGAATGAATGACAGTGGAGCTGCAAAACATGGATGTATACACGCACATATGCTCGCATGCATACGTTTATACACATGTACGCATGTACCTTTTGCACACACATGCACATAAGAATGTATGCTTACAAGCATGCGTGCATACACACACGCACGCACGCACGCATACATGCACACACACACACACACACACACACACACACACACACACACACACACACACACACACACGCACGCACGCACGCACGCACGCACGCACGCACGCACGCACGCACGCACACACACACACACACATATACTCGCGCATACACACGCACGTGCATACACAGACGCATGCACACACATACAAAATGCACACACACACACACACACACACACACACACACACACACCACACACGGACACACACATACACACACACACACACACACACACACACACACACACACACACACACACACACACACACACACAGACACACACACACACACACACACACACACACACACACACACACACACACACGCACACGCACGCACGCACGCACGCACGCACGCACACACACACACACACACACACACACACACACACACACACACACACACACACACACACACACACACACACACACACACACACACACACACACACAGAGGTCTCTTGGTGAGATGTAAATGCTGCCTGTTTTCTTTGATACGATAATAAGAAAGAAAGAAAAGAAGAAGAAAAAAAAAATGAAAGGGAGAGGGGAGGGAGGGGGTGGGGAGGAGGGATGGGTTGGATGAGTTTGTATGAAGTCATCAAGACAGATCAACGTATCATCACTCATGAAAACATTTTTGTTGAATAAGTAGCAAAGATCAGTAATTTGTTACACACAGTACACATCTTTGTGAAGTCATCAGCAAAGATCAGTAATCTAATACACCCAGTAGACATCTTTGTGAAGTCATTAGCATAGATCCGTCATTTGTTACACACAGTACACATCTTTGTGACGTCATTAGCATAGATCGTTTATTTGTTAGACACAGTACACATCTTTGTGAAGTCATTAGCATAGATCAGTAATTTGTTACACACAGTACACATCTTTGTGACGTCATTAGCATAGATCAGTATATTGCGGGACACTGCAGACATCGTTGTAAATTAGCATAGATCAGTACATTGTCAGACACAACAAGCATCTTTGTGAAGTAATTAGCATCTTTGTGAAGTAATCGGCATAGATCAATATATTGTCAGTGACAACAGACATCTTTGTGAAGTAATCGGCATAGATCAATATATTGTCAGTGACAACAGACATCTTTGTGAAGTAATCGGCATAGATCAATACATTGTCAGATACAACAGACATCTTTGTGAAGTAATCGGCATAGATCAATATATTGTCAGTGACAACAGACATCTTTGTGAAGTAATCGGCATAGATCAATATATTGTCAGTGACAACAGACATCTTTGTGAAGTAATCGGCATAGATCAATATATTGTCAGTGACAACAGACATCTTTGTGAAGTAATCGCATTATTTAACGTCTATTCACCATTGATGATATTAAACGAAAAATAATCTAACAACGTCATTATTATCTAACAATGCTTAACCTAAACAAACAAAAAAAAAAAAAAAAAAAAAAAAAAAAAAAACCGTCAAAGCAACTTAGCAATTTTAGATTGTGCGATAATAGTAGTAAATTTTTTATGATAGAAGGGCTGGACAATATTTGACTGATATCTTGGACTTTGATGTCAATAGAATTTTCTTTATAGATTGGAGTTAAGAAGGAACATTCCATCATAGATGATGCACTGAAATAGGCTTACCACAAGTACAAAGAACGTGGCAAGAATATTTTGTGTTCCATGCATTCAACTTGAGTTTTGTTACTATCTGGAAATGTGACGAGGACAGTATTTACATATTTTAAGATTTTTTCTCCACACGAATTCTGTTATAAACACAACTTTCTAATTTTAGCAAAACTTTCTGACGAAGATATTTTCAGTGAAGATAAAGAATTACAATCAGGGCAATGTTTAGCTCCAGCTTTAGCAAGAAGAATATCTGCTACTTCGTTCCATTTCAAACCACTATGAGAGGGACCCAGCAGAAGTCAATACATATTCCATGAATCCTCAAACAGTGTATGAGGTGATGAATATCAAAAAGTAAATCTTTCCGAGCCTTACCGTCCCAATGTTCTAGAGACTGCAAGACAGATTTAGAGTTTTAGAAACACTTGTGTAATTGTAATCAAAATTCCCACACAAATGCTCCTAAGGGGG
>JADBJO010007043.1:42386-44886 GCA_016801955.1 Conus betulinus
CTGTCGCCATTCTTGCACATCGCTCTTCAAAACACAGGTTTACGTATTGACCAATGATTACGAAAACTGGCTCCAAGTCATAGTAACAGATTATGTAGGAATTCTTTAAAAAAAAAAAAAAAAAAAAAAAAAAAAAAAAAAAAAAAAAACCCCCCCCCCACCCCCCCCCCCCCCCCACCCCCCCCCCCCCCCCCAGTATTCTGAAGGCAGTCTTGGTGAGTGATGGTCGTGCTTGCAGCCCGCCACCTACATCCCCCAGCTGGCTCGCATCCTCTCCCTACTGGGGGTCTGTCGGTGTGCACGGTGGACGGCCAGAGGTACTCCCTGGGCGACGCCAACACCCGTTCTGCCTGCAGTCCATGCAGCAAGCCCCTGACCTACGCCCTGGTGCTCAACGACATGGACCCTGACGTCGCCCATCAGTACGTCGGACAGAGAGCCCAGCGGACAGCGGTTCAACGTCTCGGCCTGAACCACGCACCACGGTGAGTTCTTCCTTCTCTTCTTCTCTTCTTCTTCAACTTCGTTCTTCCTCAGTCCATCTTTCGCTTCATGTCGCACTGGTGCTCAACGTCTGGTCTTCGGTCCATTCTTCTTACGGTCGGCTTAGGAGCCCTTCTTACAGCTTAAACGTCATCGTCCTTCCCCACATTATCATCTTCTGTCTTATCTTCTTTTCTTACTTTTTCTTCTGCTTCTTCTTCTTTCTTTATTCTGTCTTCTTCCATTCTTCTTCGTCTTCAATTCTCTTCTTGTCATTTTCTGTCGGGTCTTCTTGTCTGGTCTTATGTTCCTTATTCTTCTTAAATTCTGCTCGTCTTTGCTTGTTCATTCTTCCTATCTTACTTTTCTATGAGTCTTCTTCCAATTCTTCTTTCTTCTCTTTCTTTCTTTTTTCTTTCCTTCTTCTTTCTACTTTCTTGTTCTTCTTTCTTTCGTTCTTTTTTTCTTTCTTTCTTCTCTTCTTTGTCTTGTTTCTTCTTCTTCTTTCTTGTTTTCTTCTTTTTCTTTTCTTTTCTCTACTTCTTTTCCTCTTCTTCTTCTTCGTCTTCTTCATCCTCCTCCTTCATCTCTTTGTCTTCTTCTTTCTTCTTTTCTTCTTCTTTGTTCCTTCCTTAGTTTCTTGCTTTTCTTCTTCTTTCTTGTCTTTTCTTCTCGTCTTCGTTACACTTGATAGGGAAACCCAGAGGACACTGTTGATTGTTATTAACTTCACGATTCTGCAATATTTCTGAGTGTGAGAGAGAGGCGAGAGAGAGAGCGAGAGTGAGAGAGAGAGAGAGACCGAGAGAGAGAGAGAGAGGAGAGATGGGAAGGAGGAGAGGAGCGGAAATTGGAAAAAAAGGATGCGGCACAGATGGCGAAGAGAAGGAAGAAGGAGAGGAAGAAGAAAAGGAGAGAAGAGAGAGGAAGAAGAAGAGAGAGGAAGAAGCGGAGAGGGAAGAGAAAGAAGAAGAAGAAGAAGATGAATAGAAGAAGACGAAAAGAAGAAGAGGAAGAAGAGAAAGGAAAGGGAAAAAGAAAGAAGGTAAGAAGAAGAAGAAGAAAGAGAAAGGAAGAAGAAGAGGGATGAAAAAAGAGAGAAGAAAGAGAAGAAATGAAAATCGAAGAAGAAGAAGAAGAAGAAGAAGATAGTGCCTCCTGTTTGTGCTTGCAGTGTTGACTGTATTCGTTTGGTGTACTCTCTAAACCACACTGTCGCAACTGTAAAACCCACACTGTCGCACTGTAAACCCCACACACTGTCGCCTACTGTAAAACCCACGTGAGCCATGACCATGCCGTGCTATGCTTCTCCACTGAAGGCTGCTCATGATCCTGGTTCCAGACAAACACACACAACCCCATGGTCAACTCGGGAGCCATTGTGATGGCGTCGGTGGTCAAACCGGAGCTCAACAACCTGTCCGAACCGATTTGACTATGCTTGCTGTGAGTGCCAGACTCAGATCGCTTGCTGTGTGTGAGTGCCAGACTCAGATCGCTTGCTGTGTGAGTGACTCAGACTTGCTTGTGAGTGCCGCTCAGATCGCTGCTGCAAAAGATAGAACACACTCTCAGGCATGGTTGGTCTGCCACTTATACAGTAAGCAAAAAAAAAAAATAGTGCCCAAGCCTGTACAGGATTGATGCTAGCGGGGGGGACTGAAGCAAAATAGATGAAGGGGGGGGGGGGGGGATGATGGGGGAAGAGAGGGGGAGGGAGGGAGAAGGTGGAGGGGTGGAGCTTGCACACAAAGGGCTTGAGATCCATGGGCAAACCTTACGCCAGAGAGATGAGTCCGGCAGTGGATGGGACACCGAGGGTGGTGGCCTTGGTTACAAACTCTCTAAGACTGCTGCAGCGCAGCGCGGCATGGAAGGTAGACCCAGGGAAGCGAACGCACGTTCTCTTCAGTAAATCTATTACCCAGTCTCTTCATCCATATTTCTTCTCTTTTTATTTATTTATTTTTTATTTATTTATTTATTTTTACTTTCAGTCTTTTCACTTCGTCAC
>JADBJO010007043.1:49886-54886 GCA_016801955.1 Conus betulinus
ATCATCATCATCATCATCATCATCATCATCACATCATCATCATCATCATCACCATCATCATCATCATCATCATCATCAACCTCCATGGTTGTCCCTTTCCTCTTCATCATCATCATCATCATCATCATCATCGTCATCATCATCATCACCATCATCATCACCATCATCATCATCACCATCCTCATCCTCATCCTCATCATCATCATCACCATCATCATCATCACCATCCTCATCCTCATCCTCATCCTCATCATCAACCTCATGGTTGTCCTTTTCCTCTTCACCATCACCATCATCACCATCATCACCACCATCACCATCATCATCACCATCATCATCACCATCATCATCATCATCATCATCATCACCATCATCATCATCATCACCATCATCATCATCAACATCATCCTCATCCTCCTCCTCATCATCATGGTTGTCCCTTTCCTCTTCAACATCATCGTCATCCTCGTCGTCATTCTCCTCCTTGGATCCTCCTTCTTCTCATCCTCCTGTTGTCTGCTGTGTCAGAAAGACATGTCCACCACTACTGCTTGACTTGGTGAAGCTTGCAGTACAGGCAGTGTTGGAAGAGAGACATGTCCACCACTACTGCTTGACTTGGTGAAGCTTGCAGTACAGGCAGTGTTGGAAGAGAAACATGTCCACCACTACTGCTTGACGTAGTGAAGCTTGCAGTACAGGCAGTGTTGGAAGAGAAACATGTCCACCACTACTGCTTGACGTAGTGAAGCTTGCAGTACAGGCAGTGTTGGAAGAGAGACATGTCCACACTACTGCTTGACTTGGTGAAGCTTGCAGTACAGGCAGTGTTGGAAGAGAGACATGTCCACCACTACTAGTTGGTGCAATCAAGCTTTCAGCTCAAGAGGTGTTGGAAAGAATGGGGGTGGGGGTGGAGATGTGAAAGGAAGGGAAGGAAAGGGAAGGGGGGGGGGGGGGGGGTTGGAAATGTTAGATGATTCATGGTTTTTCTGTGTTGTTCCTGTGTTTCAGTGTTTTCCCAAAGGCACCAATCTGATGGAGATCATGGACTTCTATTTTCAGGTCTGAGAGAGAGAGAGAGAGAGAGAGAGAGAGAGAGAGAGAGAGAGAGAGAGAGAGATGGACCTCCTAAAATAGTTTGTTAATTTCAGGTGTGTGTTTGATTGTGTGTGTGTCTACATGTGTGTGTGTGTGTGTGTGTGTGAGTGTGAGTGTGAGTGTGTGTGTGTGTGTGTGTGTGTGTGTGTGTTTCAAAATTATTGTAACTTCTTTTCATCGTCCAGTTACCTAAGAACTCCTTTTCTGAAGGCTGGCGCTGTGTGCACGGTTCAATGGACAATACATCGTTGGCTTGGATAGTCAAAGTGTTATAAACGAAGTGAAGGATTTTCTTTTTTTTTCACAATCTATACCCCTCATCACGACAGAAACGTGTTTGTGTGTATGAGTGCGTATGCATTGTGGGAACCTCTCTTTTTCAACTTTTTGCATAAGGTTATTGTGTAAAATTGTTAAGAAAAAGTAACTAAATATTTGATTTTATAAACAAAGTACTTACAAATGGCATGCAACCCATAGTCGCTTAATACAAAAGTGGAAGACTAAGACTGATAGTGAGTAGTGATTCCTTTGGCACTGCATAAGTTTCGTAAATTCTCTCACCTTAGTCGTTAAATCCTTTATCCATCAGCTTTAAATCATGCACAGTGTAATCTCAGAACGTAGCGGATGTGGTGTAACGTATATGGGCTAGTCCGCACGCAGTGACGCCTCCTTGATGACACTGAAACTGGTTACGCCCGTCTGCTAGATCAGCATGTTTTTTTTTTTTCAGCTACCTGTTTTCTTTTTTTTTTTTTTTTTTTTTTTCTTTTTTTTTTGCGTTTTGTACCCCTCAGTGGTGTTAGTCCAGCGCTGCTTACTCTGACCACTCCATGCGCAAGCACATGCAGGTTGGTCCTGTTGTGTAGCCCCAGGACCATTGATTCAGCCTCGTATCATAAAGATTCCACTAGCTCCTTGGCGTAGCCTACAAGTCCTTGTATCATGAAGATTCCACTAGCTCCTTGGCGTAGCCTACAAGTCCTTGTATCATGAAGATTCCACTAGCTCCTTGGCGTAGCCTACAAGTCCTTGTATCATGAAGATTCCACTAGCTCCTTGGCATAGCCTACAAGTCCTTGTACATGAAGATTCCACTAGGTCCTTGGCGTAGCCTACAAGTCCTTGTATCATGAAGATTCCACTAGCTCCTTGGCGTAGCCTACAAGTCCTTGTGCCATAAAGATTCCACTAGGTCCTTAGCGTAGCCTACAAGTCCTTGTATCGTTAAGATTCCACTAGCTCCGTGGCGTAGCCTACAAGTCCTTGTATCATGAAGATTCCACTAGCTCCGTGGCGTAGCCTACAATCCTTGTATCGTTAAGATTCCTCCAGCTCCTTGGCGTAGCCTCCAAGTCCTTTTTTTTTTGCCGAACTGTGTTCCAGGTTTCCATCTTTTTACAAGAATTTTCATCGACGGTTTCAAATCTGTGGAAGGGGTTGCCTCTGCTGTGTTTTGTGCAACAGATCTTCCTCAGAGATGTCCCACCTGATCTGATCTTTGAATTTCAGAGGGTCTTTGAATTTCAGCAGGAGATTAACATTGTTCATCTGAACTAAGATTTTACAGTGGAAAGATTTTTAACAAAATTTCCGATGTGTTTTTTTTGGAAGGTGTGTTTCAAAAAGTTGTATGAATTAGTTTTTCATTATCATCATTATTATTGTTATTATTTTAGGTAATGACTTGTGAGTTGACTTCAACGCGGTGACAGCCCTGATACGGCCATTTGCGGTCGGCTGGGCTATAAGCAACATGACCTTACCATACCATACCGACAGTCTTCAGGGAGCAGGTGATGGCAAGTTGTCCCAACGCAACCCACTGCAGGAGATTGCGGTTGTGTTTAGTGGTTCCTGTTCATGTTCACAGAGCGTCACCC
Source organism: Conus betulinus (assembly GCA_016801955.1). Lineage (NCBI taxonomy): Eukaryota > Metazoa > Mollusca > Gastropoda > Neogastropoda > Conidae > Conus > Conus betulinus. The sequence continues at coordinate 52,874 of JADBJO010007043.1, forward strand.
AGTAACGTTCTTTCCCACCATTTGTTTCTCTGTTTTGTCATTTGTACTAATTCCCGGCAAGACAGGGCGACCAGCCCCGACGTTCTGTCTCGCGCTGGCCTCCCTAACATGTATACCCTGCTGAGACAGCTGCGTCGGACAGCTGCTCCACGTTCGTCGCATGGTGGATGGTCGCATCCCGAAAGGCGTCCTCTATGGAGAGCTTGCTGCAGGGCAGAGAAGCATCAGCCGCCCACAGCTGAGGTACAAAGACGTTTGCAAAAGAGACATGAAGGCACTTCAGATCAACACTGAGTCCTGGGAGGACCTCGCAGCAGACCGCCACAGCTGGAGAAGCACTCTCAAGAGAAACAGCTGCAGATAGGCGAAGACAAAGTGACAGCTGCTGCAGAAGACAAGCAGAAAGGGGATGACAGCCAACAAACCAGTGTAGCATACATATGTCACTGCTGACGCCATCCACTCTCGCATCGGTCTCCACAGCACAGCCACAGGCGACGCTGCTTGGAGCGAGCAGACATCCCAGACATATGGCTGCATCTTGGGTGGGATAGACTCTATCCATGGTCAGCTATAATCGACGCTGCTTGGGGGCGAGACAGCCTGGACAGATGTCAGTCTGAGGTGGGATAGACTCTATCCATGGTCAGCTATAACCGACGTTGCTCGGGGCGAGCAGACAGCCTGGACAGATGTCAGTCTGAGGTGGGATAGACTCTATCCATGGTCAGCTATAACCGACGTTGCTCGGGGCGAGCAGACAGCCTGGACAGATGTCAGTCTGAGGTGGGATAGACTCTATCCATGGTCAGTTATAACCGACGGAGGCTTGCTGATCTTAGTCATGGGGCCAGCATGAACGTGGCATCTCCCTCCAGAGGCTGCCGTCACATCCACCACTCCACAGCAGTCTCCATACAGCTGTGACAGACACCATACCACTCCACAGCAGTCTCCATACAGCTGTGGACACACACCACTCCACAGCAGTCTCCATACAGCTGTGACACACCACTCCACAGCAGTCTTGATGCAGCTGTGACATACACCACTCCACAGCAGTCTCCATACAGCTGTGATACACACCACTCTACAGCTGTGACACACACCACTCCACAGCTATCTTCATACAGCTGTGACACACACCACTCCACAGCAGTCTTCATACAGCTGTGACACACACCACTCCACAGCAGTCTTCATACAGCTGTGACACACACCACTCCACAGCAGTCTTCATACAGCTGTGACACACACCACTCCACAGCAGTCTTCATACAGCTGTGACACACACCACTCCACAGCAGTCTTCATACAGCTGTGACACACACCGTACCAATCCACAGCAGGCTTCATACAGCTGTGACACACACCATACCACTCCACAGCAGTCTTCATACAGCTGTGACACACACCATACCACTCCACAGCAGTCTTCATACAGCTGTGACACACACCACTACACAGCAGTCTTCATACAGCTGGGACACACACCACTCCACAGCAGTCTTCATACAGCTGTGACACACACCACTCCACAGCAGTCTTCATACAGCTGTGACACACACCACTCCACAGCAGTCTTCATACAGCTGTGACACACACCACTCCACAGCTGTCTTCATACAGCTGGGACACACACCATACCACTCCACAGCAGTCTTCATACAGCTGTGACACACACCATACCACTCCACAGCAGTCTTCATACAGCTGGGGACACACACCACTCCACAGCAGTCTTCATACAGCTGGGACACACACCATACCACTCCACAGCAGTCTTCATACAGCTGTGACACACACCATACCACTCCACAGCAGTCTTCATACAGCTGTGACACACACCATACCACTCCACAGCAGGCTTCATACAGCTGTGACACACACCATACCACTCCACAGCAGGCTTCATACAGCTGTGACACACACCACTCCAATCCACAGCAGGCTTCATAATGCTTTGACACCCCCCCCCCCCCCCCCCCCCCCCCCCCCCCCCACCTACCACGA
>JADBJO010007043.1:57386-64885 GCA_016801955.1 Conus betulinus
TGTCAAGGTCGCTGACGTACGTGATGTCAAGGTCGCTGACGTAATATGAGAGCGAGACGGGCGAGGGATGGTGGGAAGCGGTTTTTCAAACCTTGGTTTAGAAATGTGTCAACGGTAAACAAACCCAGCACTTTTCAGCTTGGCTGTCCACATCATTCTTTCTCATGATTCGAGCACGTATAGCCTCCAGGTGACTGAATTACAAAGTGTTCATGGTCAGGTTTCCATCATCATGAAGTGGGATTTGTTGTTGTCTGACTGAAAAAATTCTACCCTGGAAGTTAGGCTTATGTGTACCTCCCCAATACAGCTCCCATCCCCTTTCTCACTACACACACACACACACACACACACACACACACACACACACACACAGGGAGAGAGAGAGAGACAGAGACAGAGACAGAGGATTTTTTCTACCTTATTGAAAACGAGAAAAAGAGCTTCAGTCTCAGGGGGTTCTGCCTTTTGACCCTTGACCCTGGATCCCACCTATGGCCTATGGCTTAGGGAGGCCCCCAAACCCCCCCACCCCACCCCACCCCCAACCTCCCAACCAATTCTCCTTTTTTGGAGGGAGAGGGGGAAGGGGGGGGGGGAGGAGTGGAATTGTTTCCAAGACCAAATTTCTTCTCTCTGTATTATATTCGAAAATGTTAAAAAAAAAAATAAATAAATAAAAAAGAAAAAAGAAAGAGGCAAAGTTGGAGTACGTATCCTTTAGTATCCTTAGCTGCACAGGCTTTGAGCTATCACTAAAAGTAAGCATGTAGACTAAAACTTAGCAAACACAGGGTGGGGAACACCGTAAGTATATAGACTAAATCTTATCAGCACAGGGCGTGTTGAGCATCACCATAAGTAAGTATGTAGACTAAAAAAAAAAAGGGCCCACTGTGTTTCCTTTCAGTGGGAATTGCTTGCTTTGGAGAAGGGGATGGAAGGGGGGGTGGAGAGAAGGGGGAGGGGGAGGGTGGAGAGGAAGAGGCGGCGGCGGCGGCGGCCGCATTGGCACAGTGGCGCCCCTTACGTGTCATGTCATGTTCTGCCTCCAGGTGGGGCTGCCGGCGAAGTCCGGTGTGGCAGGGGGGATCATGCTGGTGATTCCCAACGTGATGGGCATCGTCATGTGGTCGCCTCCCCTGGACAGCTACGGGAACAGCGTGCGAGGCCTCCATTTCTGCAAGGTGTGTGTGCGTGCGCATGTGTGTGTGTGGAGGGGAAGGGGGGAGAGGGGTATTAGGGGGAGGGGAGGAGGGGGAGGTGCAGTGGAAGGGGTGGGAGGGGTAAGGAGGGGGGGGGGGCTGGATCGAAGGGAAGGATGGGCAAAGGGGGGGGGGGGGGGGGGGGGGGGGGGGGGGGGGGGGGGGGTCAGGGTTAATTATGAATGTGCAAACCTGATGTGAAATAGAATTATGGAAGTTCATTGGAGGATGCTGGGTGGAATATGAGTTTAGAATAGGGGATGGGGTGGGTGAGAATGGGTGGGGGGGGGGGAGGAGAGGGGAAGGGGTGGAGGGGACAGGTTGTTTGTTGTTGGCTTGCGTAACCTGAAGTATTCTTTGTCATTTTAAGGTTACACTTCTTTGCTATGATGATGATGATGATGATGATTATGATTATTGTTATCATTATTGTTGTTATTATTATTTTTGTTATCATTATCTTATTATTATTATTATTATTATTATTATTATTATATTATTATTATCAGTATTGTTATCATTATTATTATTATTATATTATTATTATTATTTACTATGATTATTATTATTAACATCATTATTAATATTGTTACTATTACTATTATTGCTATTATCATTATTGTTTATTATTGTAGTAGTAGTAGTAGTAGTAGTAGTAGTAGTAGTAGTAGTAGTAGTAGTATCTTTCTTCTCACTTTCCCACTAATTATTTTGATAGTGTGACAGATGGTGCTGGCATGATGTTGTGAGTCTGGGTAGCTTGGTTTTTTCTCTACCAAAAAAAAAAAATCTTTTTTTGTTGCTGTTGTTTTGATGTTTGTTCATTTTCTTCCTCTTTCTTTGAGGATTAAAAAAAAAAATTTTTTTCCCATGTCTTTTCTTTGGTGTGAGTGTGCCAACCATTCCACGGTTGTTTCATCTTTGTTGGGCACCTCTGGGCAGGACCTGGTTCGAATGTTCAACTTCCACAATTTCGACAACATCCGTTTCACGGCCCGGAAACTGGATCCCTGCATCCGCCATGTGGAGCTGCAGGCCACCAAGATTGTGGACCTGCTCTTCTCCGCCTACAACGGCGACGTCACCGCCATCCGCAGGTGAGCCCTGGTTTGTGATCATGTGACCACACCCCGGATTGGTGGGCAGTGGGTGACCGTTGTGACTGTCTGTGGTCATGTGACCACACCCCGGACTGGCGGGCAGTGGGTGTGAACGTTGTGACTGTGGCATGGGAAGGGTGTTTGGGGCTCTATGTTTGTGCTGTCCCCTGACATTGATGTGGTGGACTCTATGTGTGTGCTGTCCTCTGACATTGATGTGGTGGACTCTGACATTGATGTGGTGGACTCTGACATTGATGTGGTGGACTCTATGTGTGTGCTGTCCCCTGACATTGATGTGGTGGAGTCTATGTGTGTGCAGTCCTTTGACATTGATGTGGTGGACTCTGACATTGATGTGGTGGACTCTGACATTGATGTGGTGGACTCTATGTTTGTGCTGTCCCCTGACATTGATGTGGTGGACTCTATGTGTGTGCTGTCCTCTGACATTGATGTGGTGGCTCTGACATTGATGTGGTGGACTCTGACATTGATGTGGTGGACTCTATGTGTGTGCTGTCTCCTGACATTGATGTGGTGGAGTCTATGTTTGTGCTGTCTCCTGACATTGATGTGGTGGAGTCTATGTATGTGCTGTCCCCTGACATTGATGTGGTGGAGTCTACGTTTGTGCAGTCCTTTGACATTCTTAGCTGATGTACAGAGTGGCCAACCATCCTACTCTTGGAGAAATTTGTGTTGATTAAATGCACATCATTCAGCTTATTCCACTTGATGTAAAAAAAAAAAGAAATTCTGCTCACACACACACAAAAAAAGGAAGAAAAAAAATAAAAAAGAAAAAAAAAGTTCATTCATTCGCAAAGTTCGCACATTTGCCGTTCATATAGCCAAAGAGCTGTTTGGAAAGTTATTTCCGGGTCAGCTTCTTCTGCCCCCATCATGTCGACACGACCTCATGGACCGATTAACGCTGAGGCAGAAAAGAAGAAAACGAAATCAGAACAGAAGTGCAGATTCAGGTTGCTTTCTGCTGTCATGATGGGAGTGCTGATATTCCCAGTCAACAATTCAGCTTGTGAAAGTGTTCAGCCTTGTCAGGGAGAAGCTTACAGATTTTCATCCCTCCTTGGGTCAAGACTCTACAGAGGCACTGGTGATTCTGAAGTGCAAAAACGAGCCAAGTCATCAGATGAAGCTCAGTGACAGTGTGCTTCAAAAATGTAAAAAGAGCAACAGTGGATTGGCTGAGACAGTGAGTCGATGAATGCGCCTGACAGAAGGATAGAAAAGAAAGTGTCTGAAATGTCATTGTTTTTGTTTTGGGTGCCACAGGGTCTGTATTCCTCTCAGCTGTCAGACGTTCCCCTCAATTTTCAAAAATATTCCTATCAAGTCTCTTCAGAGCTTGGCAGCTCTGAATTTGGGTGGGGGGTGGTGGGAGGTGTGTGTGTGTGTGTGTGGGGGGGGGGGGGGGTGGTGGTGGTTCAGTCTGCTCCACACAGTTCTGCTGTTTAGGAAACATTGGGGAAGATTTAAGTGGTGTTTTTGTTGTTGTTTTTTGTTGTTTTTTATGTTCAGTTCTGTACCTAGAGAGATGTTTTGCAGGCTTGAGAATGTTAGGGGCATCCCACAGGCTTGGGAATTTTCAAGGACATCCTACAGGCTTGAGAATTTTGAGGGCATCGTACAGGCTTGAGAATTTTAAGGGCATCCTACAGGCTTGAGAATTTTAAGGGCATCCTACAGGCTTGAGAATTTTAAGGGCATCCTACAGGCTTGAGAATTTTAAGGGCATCCTACAGGCTTAAGAATTTTGAGGGCATTCTACAGGCTTGAGAATTTTAAGGGCATCTTACAGGCTTGAGAGTTCTGAGGGCATCCTACAGCCTTCAGAATCTTTTTGGGTATAGGCTGGGGAATTTTACAGGTATCTTACAGGCTTGATAATGTTTAGGGCATTGTTCAGGCTTGAAAATTTCTTAAGGCTCTTTCAGGCTTGAGATTTTTTAAAGGCAACTTTCAGGCTTGAGATTTCTTTTTAAGGCATGGTACAGCTCGAGAATAATCAAGCCTGAGATTTCTTTTTAAGGCATGGTACAGCTTGAGAATAATCAGAGCATCTCGCAGACTTCAGAAAACCAAAGGTATCTTTAAAACCTTGAAATTTAGAGGGCACCTCAGAGCTGAAAAATTTCAAGGGCATCTTGCAGGCTTAGGAATGCTAATGGCATCTTGCAGGCTGGAGAAATGAAGGTGGAGGATATGGAGAGGTCCCTAGATCTGGATAAATCAGTGATGTGAAATTGCTGCATTGTGGGTGAGCCCTGACGGGCTTCATGCAAGAATCATGCTTGGGCAAGCTGTGCCTGGTGCGTAGTCTGAGCCACTCCACTGTGTCTGGAGAGGTGTGCTGTGGCACCTGTCCTTTGGCCTGTGCCTGCTTCACCTTCTCTTTGTGGTCTAGCTGCCCTGGGTGGCCTTTGAGAGTGTGATCCTGTGCCCCATGTGGTCTCCATGCAGTTCTTCTTTCACCTCCTTAAATGACAGCTTGACAGATGTCGACTTTGCTGATGACATAGCTCTGCTATCCAATGAAATATCACAGGCAAAGAGGCTGCTGGAACAGGTTGAAGTTGAAGCAGCTAAAGTTGGACTGCATTGCAATGCTAAGAAATCGAAAGTGAGGATGCACAAAGAAAGTAGTGAAAACGATACGAAATCTCCCAGCGGGGGAGACATCGAGCAAGTCACCAATTTCAAGCATCTGGGCAGATGGATGGAGAGCAGTCAGAAAGATGTCTCTGTTCAAAAAGCCCTTGCCTGGTCTGCATGTCACAAGCTGAAGATGACATGGACTTCTAACCTGAAAAAAAAAAAAGAACTAAAGATTCGTCTCTTTATATCCGCTGTCGAGTCTGTGTTGCTCTACAACTGGGAAACACGGACCTCAACAAAGCAGGTGGAGAAGAGTCTTGATGGGACGTATACCCGCATGTTGAGGATGGCATCAAATGTCTCATGGAAGCAGCACATAACTAACGAAGAGCTATATGGACACCTCCCGAAAGTTAGTGACAAGATGACAAGACGTAGGCTTTGCTAGCCGGTCACTGTACGCGACATCCAGAGGAAGTTGCTTCACAACTTGTACTGTGGCAGCCAACTGGGGGGAGAGCGAACGGGGGAAGGAGGACAACAGACCTCATTGATCTTCTCAAAAGGGACACTGGCCTCAGAAACATCGATGAGATCGAGGCAGCTTTGTTGGACAGGAGCAAGTGGAAGGAGTACTCCACAGAGGCTTGACTGGGAGATCGGCCGAACTAACCAACTCACTTTAAATGTGAAAAAACTGGTCATTCCCAACCAGTCTTGTGACGCTTTACAGGCATTCGTTGAAATGCCTTCCCCATGACAGGAAATCAGCTCAGTCCTGCCATCTTGATGCTGTCTGTGTCTCTCGGCAGTTTCTGAGGTGGTAGCTTGAATTTGCACCTGCACATTGCGGACCGCTTTCTTCACCATTCTGCGATCTAGCAGTGACACTTCCAAGGCCTCGGTGTGTGTGTGTGTGTGTGTGTGTGTGTGTGTGTGTGTGTGTGTGTGTGTGTGTGTGTGTGTGTGTGTGTGTGTGTGTGTGTGTGTGTGTGTGTGTGTGTGTGTGTGTGTTGTGTGTGTGTGTGTGTGTGTGTGTGTTGTGTGTGTGTGTGCCGGTGTGTGTGCGGTTGTGTGCACGTGGGTGCGTGTGTGTGTGTGTGTTTGTGTGTGTGTGTGTGTGTGTGTGTGTGTGTGTGTGTGTGTGAGAGAGAGAGAGAGAGAGAGAGAGAGAGAGAGAGAGAGAGAGAGAGAGAGAGAGAGAGATGTGCTGCACTGCAGTGCTTAATTCAAACTTTGGAATCAGTATTTTTACATAGGGTGGAAGGTTTTTCTGTGAGCTAACCACCCAGATGACCAGTTGGGATAAAAAGTGCCTTTCTTTGCCCCAATGGATAGTGTACAGTGTCTGAGTGTAGTGTGAGTCCTTCCATTGTGTGTAGACAGGTGTGTAGTGACAGAGTGTAGTGTGAGTCCTTCCATTGTGTGTAGACAGGTGTGTAGTGACAGAGTGTAGTGTGAGCCCTTCCATTGTGTGTGTAGACAGGTGTGGTAGTGACAGAGTGTAGTGTGAGTCCTTCCATTGTGTGTAGACAGGTGTGTAGTGACAGAGTGTAGTGTGAGTCCTTCCATTGTGTGTAGACAGGTGTGTAGTGACAGAGTGTAGTGTGAGTCCTTCCATTGTGTGTAGACAGGTGTGTAGTGACAGAGTGTAGTGTGAGTCCTTCCATTGTGTGTAGACAGGTGTGTAGTGACAGAGTGTAGTGTGAGTCCTTCCATTGTGTGTAGACAGGTGTGTAGTGACAGAGTGTAGTGTGAGTCCTTCCATTGTGTGTGTAGACAGGTGTGTAGTGACAGAGTGTAGTGTGAGTCCTTCCAATGTGTGTAGACAGGTGGCGGTCAGTTGTATGTGTGTTAGCCTCTGCTATATGTATGGTCAGCTGTGGTCAGTTGGAAGTGTGAGCACTTGCTGTGTTTGTGGTCAGCTGTGGTCAGTTGCTGTGTGTGTGTCCAGGTGTGCTCTCAGTAACATGGACATGAACCAGCCAGACTATGACGGGCGGACGGCACTGCACGTCGCCTCGGCTGAGGGTCATGCTCAGGTGGTGGAGTTTCTTCTGGACAAATGCCAGTGCTCTCCCTTCCTTGTGGACAGGTCAGTAGGGACAGGGGAGTTGGGGGGGGGGGGGGTGGATGGGAAGGATGGAGGAGAGAAAGGAGGATGTCAGTGCTCTCCCTTTCTTGTGGACAGGTCAGTAGGGAGAGGGGAGTTGGGGGGGGGGGGGGGGTGGATGGGAAGGATGGAGAGAAAGGAGGGCAAGGGGGGTGGGCGAGTTGGGTTGGGATTGGGCATTGTTACATGTGGGGTGTGGTTGCTGATGTGATGTATATGTGTGTGGTGCCAGCGCCCAGACACACACACACACACACACACACACACAACTTGCACACACACACACCACCACACACACACACACACACACACACACACACACACACACACACACACTTATAATCTAACATATCTTTGCTTATATCGCTGATCAATATTTTACATCACATTTTTTTTTTTTTTTTTTAACTGCTATCCATCTTTGCTCCTTGGAGTTTTTCCTCCCTGTCTTCTCATTTT
>JADBJO010007043.1:88834-120627 GCA_016801955.1 Conus betulinus
GGGTGCGGGGGGAGACAGGGAAGGGTGCGGGGGGAGACAGGGAAGGGTGCGGGGGGAGACGGGGAAGGGTACAGGGGGAGACATGGAAGGGTACAGGGGGAGACAGGGAAGGGTGGTGTGGGGGAGACAGGGAAGGGTTACTGGGGGAGACAGGAAAGGGTACAGGGGATGGAAGACATTCTCAAAACGTTCAGTCTTATTTCCAAACAAAACAGAGTTCTCATTCTCAAAACGTTCAGTCTTATTTCCAAACAAAACAGACGTTCTCATTCTCAAAACATTCAGTCTTAACTCCAAACAAAACAGACGTTCTCATTCTCAAAACGTTCAGTCTTAACTCCAAACAAAACAGACTTTCTCATTCTCAAAATGTTCAGTCTGAATTCCCATGAAAATCTCAGTCAAAAAAAAACCCCCCCCCCCCCCCCCCTCCAAATTCTAATATGGAGAAAGAAATGTGAAATCTTAACTCCTAATAAAATCTCAGTCCAAAAAAAAAAAAAAAAATTAAAATCTGGAATTGTCAAACAGAAAACGGGGTAAAGGTGAAATCTCAAATTGTAATACAGAAAAAGGGAGAGAGAGAGAGAAAAGAAATCTCAAATTGTAAAAGAGAAAAAGGGGGAAAAATTCTTTTAATCTCAAATTGTAATCCAGAAAAAGGGAGACCACTCTGAGAGGATCCCGGACTCTCTCTGCACTGTGAGAGATCTTTTTAGTGAAATGCAGCAAAAGTGAGCGAGCCACAGAACAGGCGGGGTACTGCAGACAAACCTCCATCTTTACTGGCAGACTTTTCACACCATTGCTTCAGCAAACCAGCGCCATCACCTCTAGACGATATTTCTTTTCTTCACATCAGAAACAAAACGCTAGCAGTTTGTAACTGCTTCGTTACTGTTAGGGATCAATAGGCAGTTCTGAAACCTTTGGTATTTTGATCATTTTCATGCTTCTGGTGTTTTTGATAGTGTGTCACATTCTCTTTCCTTTTCACGCTTGCGGTGCAGAAAAACCTGGCTATTCGGATTGAGGCTCCTGGCTGTCTGGATTGAGGCTCCTGGCTGTCTGGATTGAGGCTCCTGGCTGTCTGGATTAAGGCTCCTGGCTGTCTGGACTGATGCTCCTGTTCTACACAGTCTTTGCCTTTTCTTTTTTTTTGCTGGAGGAATTAAAACATGGTGTCCATTTTTGGCTGTCATCTCCGCACTAGGATCCGACACTGAACACGCTGTCCAGAGAGAATCAGACCAGCACTTTGGCATTCTCTGTCCATACAGCCCTTTCTTTCTGATGTCTACAGGGGCCATGCCATGTTTATCACTCTCTGTCCATACAGCCCTTTCTTTCTGATGTCTTCAGGGGCCATGCAATGTTTATCACTCTCTGTCCATACAGCCCTTTCTTTCTGATGTCTACAGGGGCCATGCCATGTTTATCACTCTCTGTCCATACAGCCCTTTCTTTCTGATGTCTTCAGGGGCCATGCCATGTTTATCACTCTCTGTCCATACAGCCCTTTCTTTCTGATGTCTTCAGGGGCCATGCAATGTTTATCACTCTCTGTCCATACAGCCCTTTCTTTCTGATGTCTTCAGGGGCCATGCAATGTTTATCACTCTCTGTCCATACAGCCCTTTCTTTCTGAGTCTTCAGGGGCCATGCCATGTTTACCACCATCGTCTCTTACAGGTTTTTCTGACCTGGGTTGTGAAAATCCCAGAGAAATTCATTCATGGCGCCTTGCACTTTTAAGGATATCAAGGGGGTTAGCTGTGTTATCAATTTGAAGGTGTTCTTTTTTTTTCTTTTCTTTCTGCGTACGCAGGCTGATACTCCTGCAGACACTGCCTGTATTGACAGGCAGTGGAGTTTTGTGTGCATGACCATTTTTTATCCCACCATTAAGGCAGCCATACTCCATCTTCGGGGAAGGTGCATGCTATATGTAACATGTCATCCATACCAACGTCCAAACTGGCCTTCTCTTTCGAAATTGGTGATGGGATTTTACGTGTGTGCACGATGTTGTGCGTGCGTTCACACAAGGAACCTCGGGTTATAGTCTCATTCGAAGACTGTGTGGGGAATGGAGCCAGAACCAATGTCAACTCCGAGGGAAAATTCCCCCTGTATCAAAATTCGAACCCACAACCCCAGGATCATGAGTCCGGCGCTCTACTCTACCAACTGAGCTATTCCAGCCCCAGGAGGTATTCCATTTCAACGGTTTCCAGCCTTAATAATATCTGCCTCCTTTTCTCCTTTTTAAGACAGGCCATACCGGTCTGGAATCTTGGTTTGTAACAGCTCTTTATTGTTACTGTGTGAGAGGGAAAGCGGGTGGGGGTGTGGAGAGGATCACTGGGAATTTGAATTAAAGAAAAAATGTTAAAATTTCCTCAACTGTACAAGCACATTTTTTTTTCCCCTCATACATTTTCAATCATGTTTTGCTTCTGAGATTGTCTTTTTCTTCTGAAATTTGCTCAAACACAAACCACTGGCTTTTCCTGTCACTCGTTACCATTATACCAATGACTTATAATCATCATTATCACCTCAATCACGACCAGGTATTTTCATCATCATCATGACATCTACATGCGAATAATAATGATTGTCGTACAAATGACATGCCATGATCATCAATCAAGTAATAAACACGTGACAACAGGTTTCATCACAATGATATTTCTTGTCACTTTCCTTGCTCTTCATTAAAAAAAAAAAAAAAAAAAAAAAAAAAAAAATTCCCTGGATGCAAAAATGTGGGCAGGTCTCAACACACACACACACACACGAATCAGAGTCTACCCAAACGACACACCTTGATCAGACAGATAGCCATCAACCTCAGCCGATGGGGACTACGACACACATTGATCAGACAGACAGCCATCAACCTCAGCCGATGGGGACTACGACACACCTTGATCAGACAGATAGCCATCAACCTCAGCCGATGGGGACTACGACACACATGGATCGATACAGCCATCAACCTCAGCCGATGGGGACTACGATACAGCCATCAACCTCAGCCGATGGGGACTATGACACACATGGATTGATACAGCCATCAACCTCAGCCGATGGGGACTACGACACAGCCATCAACCTCAGCCGATGGGGACTATGACACACATGGATCGATACAGCCATCAACCTCAGCCGATGGGGACTACGACACACATGGATCGATACAGCCATCAACCTCAGCCGACGGGGACTACGACACACATTGATCAGACAGACAGCCATCAACCTCAGCTGATGGGGACTACGACACACATTGATCAGACAGCCAGCCATCAACCTCAGCCGATGGGGACTACGACACACATGGATCGATACAGCCATCAACCTCAGCCGATAGGGACTACGACACACATTGATCAGACAGACAGCCATCAACCTCAGCTAATGGGGACTACAACACACATTGATCAGACAGCCAGCCATCAACCTCAGCCGATGGGGACTATGACACACATGGATCGATACAGCCATCAACCTCAGCTGATGGGGACTACGACACACATTGATCAGACAGACAGCCATCAACCTCAGCCGATGGGGACTACGACACACACCTTGATCAGACAGATAGCCATCAACCTCAGCCGATGGGACTACGACACACCTTGATCAGACAGATAGCCATCAACCTCAGCCGATGGGGACTACGACGACACACCTTGATCAGACAGATAGCCATCAACCTCAGCCGATGGGGACTATGACACACATTGATCAGACAGATAGCCCATCAACCTCAGCTGATGGGGACTATGACACACATGGATCAATACAGCCATCAACCTCAGCCGATGGGGACTACGACACAGCCATCAACCTCAGCCGATGGGGACTACGACACACATGGATTGATACAGCCATCAACCTCAGCCGATAGGGACTACGACACACATTGATCAGACAGACAGCCATCAACCTCAGCCGATGGGGACTACGACACACATTGATCAGACAGCCAGCCATCAACCTCAGCCGATGGGGACTACGGCACACACAGAGGTCAGGAAGAGCAGAAGCAGACTTGCACACAGATATCAAAAGCCAGGCTGAAGAGCATGGTGATAACAGGAACAATAAACTAGAGACTGATTGGTTCTTTTTTTTTTTTTTTTGTTTTTTTTTTCTAAATGCAAATCTGAAACAGAAATCAAGACATAATTACATATCAAAGTCACAACCTTCACAGGAAAAAAAAAAATGACGCAGAATGCCTCAAAAAACCGATGAATGAAAAGAGAGATGTTTTTCAATTAAAGAAAAACACTGTATATTCGATGTGATGTTATTAATGCCACATATGAAAAACAATGTATCAATTTTGCTTTTTTACCCCCCTCTGAAAACGTAGAGGAGGGGTGAGGTAGAGGGGGAGGGGCATTATTTTACTGACTCCATTTTTTTTTTAAAGCATTTCATATTCATAACAGCAGAAAAAAAAATTTACAGCAAAAATCATTTTCACCAAAATATGAACTGATTACTGTCACTGTCCTACACGATCTTCCTCAATCTTGTCCTCCAGTGAGAACACAGACAGTGCACATCAGACGCAAGCAATTGGTGCAATGTCTCCTGTTCTTTTCATACTGAACTCCGGAGCGAACAGCAGCTGAAAAACATTTTTAAAAAACTCCATGACCTTTCAAGACGATCCACCATTGTACTTTGGTGGACTCCATCCCACTGTGGGATCAGTGGGAATGAGAAAGCTGATGCTTTGTCCAAGGCAGCCAGCAGTATGGAGCAGTTCAGCCACCCCGGTGACCTACAGAGAGACCAAAACTATCACCCACAACCAATACCAGAACTATCCTCCACAACCAATACCAAAACTATCCTCCACAACCAACACCAAAACTATCCTCCACAACCAACACCAAAACTATCCTCCACAACCAACACCAAAACTATCCACCAAAACTATCCTCCACAACCAACACCAAAACTATCCTCCACAACCAACACCAAAACTATCCTCCACAACCAACACCAAAAACTATCCTCCACAACCAACACCAAAACTATCCTCCACAACCAATACCAGAACTATCCTCCACAACCAATACCAAAACTATCACCCACAACCAATACCAGAACTATCCTCCACAACCAATACCAAAACTATCCTCCACAACCAACACCAAAACTATCCTCCACAACCAACACCAAAACTATCCTCCACAACCAACACCAAAACTATCCTCCACAACCAACACCAAAACTATCCTCCACAACCAATACCAGAACTATCCTCCACAACCAACACCAAAACTATCACCCACAACCAATGCCAAAACTATCCTCCACAACCAACACCAAAACTATCCTCCACAACCAATACCAGAACTATCCTCCACAACCAATACCAAAACTATCACCCACAACCAATACCAAAACTATCCTCCACAACCAACACCAAAACTATCCTCCACAACCAATACCAGAACTATCCTCCACAACCAATACCAGAACTATCCTCCACAACCAATACCAAAACTATCCTCCACAACCAATACCAAAACTATCCTCCACACACCAACACCAAACTATCCTCCACAACCAACACCCAAACTATCCTCCACAACCAATACCAGAACTATCCTCCACAACCAACACCAAAACTATCACCCACAACCAATGCCAAAACTATCCTCCACAACCAATACCCAAAACTATCACCCACAACCAATGCCAAAACTATCCTCCACACCCAATGCCAAAACTATCACCCACAACCAACACCCAAACTATCCTCCACAACCAACACCCAACTATCCTCCACAACCAATACCAAAACTATCACCCACAACCAATACCAAAACTATCATCCACAACCAATACCAAAACTATCACCCACAACCAACACCTAAACTATCCTCCACAACCAACACCAAAACTATCCTCCACAACCCAATACCAAAAACTATCACCCACAACCAATACCAAAACTATCATCCCACAACCAATACCAAAACTATCACCCACAACCAATACCAGAACTATCCTCCACAACCAATACCAGAACTATCCTCCACAACCAATACCAAACTATCACCCACAACCATACCAAAACTATCACCCACAACCAACACCATAACTATCCTCCACAACCAATACCAAAACTATCCTCCACAACCAACACCAAAACTATCCTCCACAACCAATACCAAAACTATCACCCACACCAACCAATACCAAAACTATCATCCACAACCAATACATAAACTATCCTCCACAACCAACACCTAAACTATCCTCCACAACCCAACACCAAAACTATCCTCCACAACCCAATACCAAAACTATCACCCCACAACCAATACCAAAACTATCATCCACAACCAATACCAAAACTATCACCCACAACCAATACCAAAACTATCACCCACACCAATACATAAACTATCCTCCACAACCAATACCAAAACTATCACCCACAACCAATACCAAAACTATCACCCACAGCCAACACCATAACTATCCTCCACAACCAATACCAAAACCAGAGGACGGTAAGGCTGGGCGCTGACAGCGGTGTTGACCCAATCCATCAGCTCCTAGAAATACCAGCAAACAATCCTCTTCAGACCGAGAACTGGCCACTGCTGACTGCTGAGCCACCTCAGGGTAAGACTGCCCCCACAGACCAGTGTCCATGTGGCACTGGATCTCAGACCCCTGGGAACATCCTTTTTCGCTGGCTCCGCAACAAAAAAAAGGCGCATTTTCCATGCATTAACTTCTCATCACCCACTTAACATCATCTGGCCTTTAGTTAAGCAATACTCCTTATCGTCCTTATTCAAACATAACCCCCCTCCCCCTCTCCACGTAACATCATCTGGCCTACAGTTCAGCAATACTCGTTATCATCCTTATTCAAGCACAAACCCCCTCCCCCTCTCCTCTCCTCCCCTCTCCCGAGCCGCACAGTTTTCAACACATTTTGACATGTCTGGATTTTTCTCACTGAATTTGAGATTTACCGAAAACTTGTTGAATTAGGAGTTTTTCTTCATCATTATTAAATCAGGATGGCTTGCAGCTATGAACTGATCCCAACTTCCACACAACCAGTCTTCAAATGGGGGCCTATCCATAGCTTCTAAATGCAGGTGAAAAAACAAAAGCAAATCTTGAAATAGGGTTTATTATTCATACCTTCTAAATGCGGGTGCAAAAAAAAAAAAAAAACGAACAGACTAAGCAACCTTCAAATGAAGTTTATCCATACCCTCTAAATGTAGGTGGAAAAAAACCCAGACAAACCAGTCTTCAAATGGAGTCTATCCATAGCTTCTAAATGCAGGTGAAAAAATAAACCAATCTTCAAACAGGGTTTATGCATACCTTCTAAATGCAGGTGAAAAAAAAACAAAAAAAAACCGAACAGATAAACCAATCTTCCAACGAAGTTTATCCACACCTAAATGCAGGTGAAAAAAAAAAAAATCTTCAAATGGAGTCTATCCATATCTTCTAAATGAAGGTGGGGAAAAAAAAAAAAAAAAAAAAAAAAACAGCTGTCAAAAATCAAGCACAATCCCTGCCAATCCACTACAGCCCCTGTCGTGGTTTTCTCTGCGTGTTGAGCTGTCGACACTCGGTGGCTGGCAAAGAGTGACACCCCTCCCTCCCCTACACACACCCCCTCCCCCCATCGTTGATGGTCACTCCCATCCCATACACACTGCAGACAACGCAGACTGGCCACAGCCAAGGGGAAATCAGTGCTGTGATCACCATCAAGGAACTCACAGGAGTGACATCCCTTGAGAGCTCCACCAGCCTCTGACGCAGGGGTCAGAGGGTGAGGAGCCGGCCCGTCGGCTACCATCAGCATTTCAAACATCTTTCCCCATCAACACATACTTTTTCTTTCTCCCCTCCCTCCCTCCCTTTTTCAAAAAACAAACAGCAGAGCCAGAATCAAACTGCGTATCCCCCGCAAACACAACATTTGAAAAAATGCCTCAAACAAAATGATGGATCACACAAAACATGGACTCGTCCAAAAACAAGCGTTCACAACAGCAGTGAACACCGGCATCAAATCAGGTACTTGAAGACCGCCATGAGGCCGGCGCTGAAAAGTCCCGACGCCGGCAGCGTCACCACCCAGGCAATGAAGATGTTCCGGAAGAGCGACCAGTCCACGTTGCTGTCGGAGCGGACGCGGCCCACAACGACGATGGAGCCCACCTTGCAGTGTGTGGTGGTGGAGATGGGGATGCCTATCTTGGAGGCCACAAGCACGGTGAGGGCCGCACCCACCTCGATGCAGAACCCGCTGCAGGAGGAAAGAGAAAACACCACATTAGCACGGTGAGGGTCGCGCCCACCTCGATGCAGAACCCGCTGCAGGAGGAAAGAGAAACACCACATTACAATTCAAACATTTCTCTCTCTCTTTTTTTTTGGACACATCGTCTTTTCTAGAAATATCTGCTCTTGCAGAAAACAAAGAACGTGGGGGGGGGGGGGGGGGGGGGGGGCTGACCCAAAATCTGTTATCAGTGTTGTCCACCAACATGCCCCACACGTCAGTGTTGTCCACCAACATGCCCCACACATCAGTGTTGTCCACCAACATGCCCCACACATCAGTGTTGTCCACCAACATGCCCCACACGTCAGTGTTGTCCACCAACATGCCCCACACGTCAGTGTTGTCCACCAACATGCCCCACACATCAGTGTTGTCTACCACCATGCCCCACACGTCAGTGTTGTCCACCAACATGCCCCACATGTCATTGTTGTCCACCAACATGTCCCACACTTCATGTTGTCCACCAGCATGCCCACACATTGTTGTCCACCAACATGCCCCACACATCAGTGTTGTCTACCAACATGCCCCACACGTCAGTGTTGTCTATCAACATGCCCCACACGTCAGTATTGTTCACCAACATGCCCCACACGTCAGTGTTGTCCACCAGCATGCCCCACACATTGTTGTCCACCAACATGCCCCTCATGTCAGTGTTGTGCACCAACATGCCCCACACATCAGTGTTGTCCATCAACATGCCCCTTATGTCAGTATTGTCCATCAACATGCCCCACACACGTCAGTGTTGTCCACCAACATGCCCCACATGTCAGTGTTGTCCACCAACATGCCCCACACATCAGCGTTGTCCACCAACATGCCCCAAACGAAACCAGCCCTTTGAAAATTCCGCTTTCATTTTTTTCTTTGTCTTTCCCTTGACCTGATTTGTTGGTTTAATCACCCCCCCCCTTCCCTTCCCTGTCCACCACCACCACCACACACACCTCTTTCCTCTCCATTCCTCATTTTCATACTGCATGAAAACATGCGAGTTTTAGCAGTAAAACGGGAGCGCTAGTCTGCACAAGCACAAAGGGCAAAACGGCGTACTGTTGTAAAGATTTTATACATATGTTGAGCAACAGCATTCAAACCATTTTCCCAGGAGATGTCAATGACCTTTTTTTTTTTTTTTGTTTCGAAATTCTAGACATACACTTTGAGAGTTTCAAATTCTAGACATACACTTTGAGAGTTTCAAATTCTAGACATACACTTTGAAATAACTGGTTCAAAGTGAAAAGCAATCCAGGCTGCCTGAGAACCGATTTTGGTCCTAATCAAAAAAAAGTTTCTTGAAAAATAAAAAAAACAAGAAAAAGAAAAAGCACTGCTTTCCCACAGCTCAGTGTCTGTTCATTCAGTGAACACATGCACGCTCTCTCTCTCTCTCCCTCCCTCGATGAAAATGCGGCAACATTTTGCATTGGAGTGTGTACATGTGACATCAGTTTCAAATGATTGGAACGGGCAAAAGTACAAGGTCAGGTAGGAAGCATTTCATTGTTTTTGTAACCGACATCTGCATGTGTAGCATGCTAAAATCTTGCTTTACTAAAAGCATGGTGCGGCTGTGATAGAATCAGTTTCAGCATGCTTCACAAGCATGTAGAGCACACAGATAGACAAGCAAAACATACTTAGGCATGCTAGGGAAACCGTTGCCGTGTTCCCAGTGAAGCTGACCAGTGCCGACAGTGACTGTTTATCTGGGCCCTGTGCCAGCTGTCAGGTAAAGGTCCTAGGATTAATTTTCTGTCAGTTTTAAAGGAAAGATATGCATGTTCAATATGTCTGAGTTTGAGCGTGATTCAAAGGACAACGCATGCTCTCTACTGAGTTGAACTTTCATTTCATTTGTTGTGTGTTCATTAGTCTGTTTCAATTGTTTTTTTGTTGACAAATCTTTGTGGTGCTTGTCAGCAATGCGTATGAAAGAAGACCCAATCATGTTTGGTGTCATTCTGTCAGTCAGAGACCCCACAATCCAGTGACATCAATCGACCACAGTTCGCTGCATTCTGGCGCAAAGTATTAATGAAGAAACACAGCACCCCATTTCCAAAACACTAGTATCAGTGAAGCTGATCAGTGCCGACAGTGACTGTTTATTCGGGCCCTGTACTAGCTGTCAGGTAGGCGTCTAGCAAATAATTTTCTGTCTGTTGTGAAGGAAAAATATGCATGTCCAATATGTCTGAGTTTGAGCGTGATCGAAAGGACGACGCATGCTCTCTACTGAGTTGAACTTTCATTTCATTTGTTGTGTGTTCGTTTGTCTGTTTCAATTGTTTTTTGTTGACAAATCTTTGTGGTGCTTGTCAGCAAAGCGTATGAAAGAAGACCCATTCATGTTTGGTGTCGTTCTGTCAGTCAGAGACCCCACAATACAGTGACATCAATCGATCACAGCTCGCTGCCTTCTGGCATAAAGCATTAATGAAGAAACACAGCACCCTATTTCCAGCGCACTATCAGCCAGACAGCTAGTATCACATTACGCGTAGGGAGGAAAGGTTGTGGGAGGTTAGCGCAAGGAAGCTGACAGCTGTTGGCAGCCGTGCGCTATCTAAACAAACTGTGGCCGTCTCCTTCCCTTCCCCCTCTCGTCTTTGCTCTGCAACTGGTGGGCGGTCAGAAGTTATTGCCCTTGACTTGTGTAAACAGCATGGTCAACCACATGTGGACCTGTGTAAACAGCCTGGTGAACCACACGTGGACTTGTGTGTAAACAGCCTGGTGAACCACACATGGACTTGTGTGTAAACAGCGTGGTGACTGCCTACTTTGGCATCCCACCAGATCCAGATGTGGCCAGGGCTCAGTTACCTCCCCTGGCTTATTTGTTCCTCTGGAGGACAACCGATCCAACTTTCTCTCTGCGAATTTGTCACCCTGTGTGGTGAGATCAAAGCTGGAACCTGCCTATAAGCCAACAATCAGACTTTTTTTTTTCTTTCGCGGTCCCATTTTCCATTCCACTTCAGCGGCTCCGCACCCTGCTGCTCATTCTGACCCCCCACCCCCCACCCTTCCATCCACAGCCACAGCTCGGCCCATCCTGCCACATCTCCGGCACCGGCAACCCACAGGGGCAATCAGTGTCAAGGCGTCAAGAGGCAACCCACCGGAGGAGACACTGCACTGCTGTTGAGTTACTTTGGGTCGTGTTCAGTGGCGTCTCTTCTGCTCCCACGTGCGCAGGACTCCACCCACTAAGCCCCCTACTGAACTGGCGCCCAGTGTTGTTTCTTCAAGGCAAAACCTTCTGCTCCTCCACAACATTTCAAATTCAAGGAGTTCCCAGGAAAATTTGACAACTCGAGGAGTCTCATGGGTCCTTGAACTGGCCTTTCTCAATTTGACAATCTTCAGGGAGGTTCAATGAGTGTGTGAACCCTGCGCATACCAAAGTTTTGTTGAGGAGCAACAGACACATCATCAGCATCAGTTTCATTTCGCTGGTCATAAAATATTATTTCGTCGACTTCAAATCAAGGTCAATGAACTGCAACTGATTTAGGGAATAATGTTTAAAAAGAAACAAACAAAAGCAAAGAAATCTTACACGCATGGCTTCACTTTTATAGCTAGATTATCTCCCCCCCCCCCCCCCCCCCCCCCCCCCCCCCCTCCCGCCACCCCTCTCTCTCAAAACATCCAGGCCTTCTTATTCTCATGCCTTCACTGGAATTCGTCGTCTGTAATGACAACGCTGTCATCAATGGCACTAGCTGAGGAGACTTTGGGTGAGGAGGGTGCCAGGGTTTGGCACTCATGAAAAAACACACAACTCATAACCTTTTCACAGCACTGAGTCCAAATTTACATGGAAACTTATGTGATTCATACCCTTTTCACAGCACCGAGTCCAAATTTACATGGAAACACACGATTCATACCCTTTCCACCACCCCCGGGTCCAAAATTTACATGGAAACTCGCACTATTCGTGTACTTTTCACTACCCTGGATCAAAATCTACATGGAAACTCACAATTCATACTCTTTCACCACCTGGATCAAAATCTACATGGAAACTCACAATTCAAACACTTTTCAACACCCTGGATCAAAAGTTACAGACTTTTAACACACCTACGCAAGTTCCTCAGGCACACTTTGGTTTTTCCTTCCCTTTCTGAACATTAAGAGAGTGTAGGAACCAACTCCTGCGGTCAGACTTGTCCGACCCCGCCCACAAACCGACAGACCTGGAGGGGGTGATCTTGGAGAGGTCCTCGCCCATGGTCTTGATGACGCGGCGGCCCCACACCCACAGGCCCACGGAGATGCCCACCCCGCCGTACACCAGCACCCAGATCGATCGGGGTCGGGGCCTTCTGGGCCACACTCTGCTCCTGGGAGATCACCCACAGCGCCACAAGCGGTCCAATGGCATTGCTGAAACAACAGTTCTGGCCCTTCGTAATCCACTTCCCATTTCATCATGTCAATGGCATTGTTTAAAAACAACAGTTCTGGCCCCTGTTAATCCGCTTCCGGCTTAATTCATCGTGTCAATGCAATTAGTGAGGCACAGTTGTGGCCCCTGAAAATGCGCTGCAGGCTTCTCTGTGTCAATGACATTGGTGAAAACACACTTCTACCTAGCCTTTGAACAGGAGCCGCCCTCTTCATTACTTCAATGTTGAAAGTCTCCAATCTATCTATAAAAGCTGATCACTCATCTTGATCCCACACTATACATGTACGTGTGGTGTGTGTGTGTGTGTGTGTGTGTGTGTGTGTGTTCACTTTCAATTCATGTTGCTCATAGGCTAGCTGACTGCAAAGGGGCATATCAGGGCTGTCTCGTCAATTCTCAACACACAGATTGTAAGGTAAGGTAATGTTGCTTATAGCCCAGCCGACTGCTATGGGCCTTATCAGGGCTGTCACCACGTTAAAAATCACCTCACAAGTCATTCTCAACACACAGATGAATATAGATAAATGGATTCATACATGCATAGATAAGATTAAAAAAAAAAAAAAAAAAAAAAAAAAACTCCGCAATAGTTGTAAGCATTCAAGGAACACGCATGGCCACTGCTTAGCAAAGCCCTCTGTGAAAGAACTATACCCCCACCCTTCCACATCCTACCCCCCCCCCCTCCCCCCCCCTCCCCCCCCCCACCCCCCCAGTTTACTTTTCCTTTCCATGCTGATTGTGTCCAAGCTGTCCACAAACAGACCAAACAAACTGTTCTTTTTCTATGGGGATTTTGTCCCAGCTGTCCACAGACCAAACACACTGTTCTTTTCCATGGGGATTTTGTCCCAGCTGTCCACAGACCAAACACACTGTTTTTTTTCCATGGGGATTTTGTCCCAGCTGTCCACAAACAGACCAAACACGCTGTTCTTTTCCATGGGGATTTTGTCCCAGCTGTCCACAGACCAAACATACTGTTTTTTTCCATGGGGATTTTGTCCCAGCCGTCCACAAACATACCAAACACCAATCTGAGAAAAGCCTCAAAAGTAGCGAGAGTTGTGAACATTTTTCCCAAAACACAGAAGCCCTACTCTAATAAAATTTAAAACGACAAAGAAAAAAAAAACACACCAAAAACCCTCTTTCTATCCTTGACACTTATGGGCTGTCTTCAGGTTCCCCGTCAAATGCTCTGTTGTTAGCATATGCTTTTAATACACAGTCCTCCATAACCGACAGGTGGGGGGGGTGGGGGGTGGGGGTGGGGGGGGGGGGGGCACCACAGGAAGGCCACTCTTGATGACAGCTCACTCACCTCACGTCGTTCCCCCCATGCGCGAAGGAACCAAAGATGGCAGTGAGGATCTGGAGGAGGGAGAAGAGCTGTTTGGTTTCCGGCTTGTCCTCAATCTCCTCCCGCTTTTCTCTGCAACTGTCCGACGGAGGACTCCCACTTTACCTCCCCTGCTGTGCCACCTGGCCGCACGACAGCTTCAGGTTTAGTTCTTTACCTCTTGTTATCAAATCAACGACATTCCCACCTTAGTTACCCATAAATCCACTTGCTGCACGACAGCTTCAGGTTTATTTCTTTACCTCTTGTTATCCAATCAACGATATTCCCACCTTAGTTACCCATAAATCCACTTGCTGCACGACAGCTTCAGGTTTATTTCTTTACCTCTTGTTATCCAATTAATGACATTCCCACTTTAGTTGCCCATAATTCCTGATTCATCAGTCCACGGCTATTCTGTTTATTCCCTTTACTCAAGTAGTAACTCCATTGTTATTTCATTTATCCATGCTCCCTTATTAATCACTCCTAAATTCATTATTTCTAACCAGTTTATCCACCAGCCACACAGCAGTGCCCACACCACAGTGCCACCGGCCACACCACAGTGCCACCGGCCACACCACAGGGCCACTGGCCAAAGTGCCACCAGCCACACCACAGGGCAACACCACAGTGCCACTGGCCACACCACCCACAGTGCCACCAGCCACACCACAGTGCCACTGGCCACACCACAGTGTCACTGGCCAACACCACAGTGCTACTGGCCACACCACAGTGCCACTAGCCACACCACAGTGCCCACGGCCACACCACAGTGCCACCAGCCACACCACACCCACAGTGCCACCAGCCACACCACACCACAGTGCCACTGGCCACACCACAGTGCCACCAGCCACACCACAGTGCCCACCGGCCACACCACAGTGCCACCAGCCACACCACACCACAGTGCCACCAGCCCACACCACACCACAGTGCCACACCACAGTGCCACTGGCCACAGTGCCACCAGCCACACCACAGTGCCACTGGCCACCAGCCACACCACAGTGCCACCGGCCATACCACACCACAGTGCCACCAGCCACACCACAGTGCCACCGGCCACACACCACACCACAGTGCCACCAGCCACACCACAGTGCCACCAGCCACACCACAGTGCCACCGGCCACACCACCACACAGTGCCACACCACACTACAGTGCCACTGGCCACACCACAGTGCTAATGGCTACACCACAGTGCCACCGGCCACACCACACACCACAGTGCCACACCCACACTACAGTGCCACTGGCCACACCACAGTGCTAATGGCTACACCACAGTGCCACCGGCCACACCACAGTGCCACCGGCCACACCACACCACAGTGCCACCGGCCACACACCACACCACAGTGCCACACCACAGTGCCACACCACACCACAGTGCCACCAGCCACACCACAGTGCCACTGGCCACACCACAGTGCCACAGTGCCACACCACAGTGCACACCCACACGGCCACACCACAACCACAGTGCCACACCACACCACAGTGCCACCGGCCACACCACAGTGCCACTGGCCACACCACAGTGCCCACGGCCACACCACAGTGCAACACCACACAGTGCCACTGGCCACACCACAGTGCTAATGGCTACACCACAGTGCCACCGGCCACACCACAGTGCCACCGGCACACACCACACCACAGTGCCCACGGCCACACCACAGTGCCACTGGCCACACCACAGTGCAACACCACAGTGCCACCGGCCACACCACAGTGCCACCGGCCACACCACCCACCCTCACACCTTACCTCGTCCCCTGAACTGCCCCCCTCAGAGATCAACTGTTCATTGCCTTCTGCACACACACAGCAAGAAACAAAGCAGTCACCGCCACACTCTATCTCACTGTACTCCGTGTGTGTGTGTGTGTGTGTGTGTGTGTGTTGTGTTTCAAGTCAAAATTATCTTTACCGAGGGTTGAAGAATAAGCTTTTCAGCTTTTTTTTTTTTTTTTTTTTTTTTTTTACATCCTGCCCTCATAAACAAGAAAGAAATTAATACAACATAAAACCACAAGCTCAAAAAAACATTTTTACAAACACACAATTTCTATCATGCAAATACGTAACTCTCATATCAAATACGAAACAATAATGAAGCTATTGTTTTGAACATCAAGTACAAGCATACAAAGAGAGAGAGAGATATAGAGAGAGAGAGAGAGAGAGAGAGAGAGACATGGGGATAAGGGAATTGTATTGATGAAAGTGACTTGAACTGATGCACAGAGTTTCTATCAGAAGCATTTTTAGAGCTTTCAAGTGTTTTGAGGGACATGATTTTATGGAGGAAGGCAAATTATTCCTTGCGG
This sequence comes from Conus betulinus, assembly GCA_016801955.1. Taxonomy (NCBI): domain Eukaryota; kingdom Metazoa; phylum Mollusca; class Gastropoda; order Neogastropoda; family Conidae; genus Conus; species Conus betulinus. The sequence goes on from JADBJO010007043.1 coordinate 105,342, forward strand.
ATCCTCCAGAATACAGAAAACTTGATTTATAAAGATTACTTCGAGGTTTGGAAAGAGACAGTTTATGTGTATGTATGTCAATAGATGACAAAGCTTTCAATGGTTTCTTCGGGGCTGATCCATTCATTACACTGTACATGCACAAGCATTTGTTGAAGTACAGTCTGTCTTTAAACCGAAGAAATATTTAAAGTTTCGTAATCACTTTTCGTCAAGGTACAGCTGAATTATTTCAATGGTCCTCTTATGCAGACGACTTACTGGTTTCTGACTAGTTTCACTGGCATTACCCCAAAATATGGACGCATAATTTATAAGAGAAAGGACGTGCGTATGAAAGAATATCCTTCTGGAATGAAGATGTTGAAAAATTCTTTATTTTTTGAAAGTTGATATACTCTCTTAGAAATACGTTTTCCAAGATCTGCAATACGGTAAGACCAAGATAAATCACTGTCAATGATAACACCTACAACTTTATGCGATGTGACCTCTTCAATCTTTTGTCCTTGGGCATGTAATGGTGTGAAGGAGGATTTCATTTTCTGTCGTTTTTGACATGTTGTGACACATACATGCATTTGGTTTTACTAGCACTGAGGGGACATACGATTCTTTTCTGTCCATGTAAATTGGCTTGTTGATATTTTTCTGATTATTTGCCAGTTCAGGTTGGGTTACTACTGTGAGATTGTAATGAGGGTATCATCAGCAAACATTTCATGACAACATTCTATAAACAATGGTAAGTTGTTTATATAAATAGAAAAGAGTAGGGGCCCCAATACTGACCCCTGAGGGACACCAAATTTTTAAAGGGACTAACTTTGACCTTCTGGGTTAATTTAAACAAGCTGTTGACAATCAGTGAGAAACGAGGTTAAGAATTTTAAGGCTGTATTCAATACTTTGTAGCACATTAGCTTTTTCATTAGAAGGGAGTGGTTTATAATGTCAAATGCCTTTGCAAAATCTACATAAAAGATTATAGTAAGGTCATTATTGTTAATATTCGTAAGACATCTATGGATAAGTTATACAAGAGCAGTCTGACAAGAGTGATTTTCTCGAAAAACTTCTTGATTTTCATGAATCAGATCGTAACATTTAAGATGAGAATATACGTGTGTTTGAACATGTTTTTCGAGTGGTTCAGACAATAAGGATAATTTGAGATTGGTCTATAGTTTGAGAGATTGGTGGGATCATCTTTTTTATATATAAAGGTATAACTTTCGCTTGTTTGAATTCTAAGGGAAAGTGTGTGTTTGTGTTGTGTGTGTGTGTGTGAGTGTGAGTGTGAGTGTGTGTGTGTGTGAGTGTGTGTTGCATCTGTGTTGTGTGTAATGTGTGAGTGTGTGTGAGAGAGAGAGAGAGAGAGAGAGGAGAGAGAGACAGAGAGACAGAGAGAGAGAGAGAGAGAGGGGGGAGAGAGAGAGAGAGAGAGAGAAAGTGTGTTTGTGTAAATGATGTGTGTGTATGTGTGTTTCCTGTGTGTGTAAGAGAGAGAGAGAGAGAGGTAGGTAAGGTAATGCTGCTTACAGCCTAGCTAACTGCAAAGGGCCATATCAGGGCCGTCACTGTGTTGAAGTCAATTCACAAGTCATTAAAAAAAGTCTCGCTCACACAACCCTTCAGAGAGACAGACAGAGACTGCAAGTGAGCGCACACGAGAGAGAGTGTTGTGCACACGCACGTGAACGAGTACATGTGGTGTGGTGTGGTGTGTGTGTGTGTGTATCTGTGTGTATGTATGGCATGTCCGTGTCTGTGTGTGTGTGTCAGTGTCTTGTCAGGGCTATTGTTCAGTGTTTGTCACAGCTATTGTTCAGTGTTTGTCACGCTACTGTTCAGTGTCTGTCACAGCTACTGTTCAGTGTCTGTCACAGCTATTGGTCAGTGTCTGTCACAGCTATTGGTCAGTGTCTGTCACAGCTATTGTTCAGTGTCCCACCGCTATTCTTTCCCCCGTTTGTTCTAGTAAAATTTGTACACCTTTAACAGCAATAGTTCAACACCTGTCTGTCCTTCTCTGTACAGAAAATTCAAGAAACTTCTAAAAAAAAAAAAAAAAAAAAAAAACCAAAAAAAAAAAAAAAAAAAAAAACCCCCCAACTAACTGATTTGTGTCTGTACGTTCCAGTAAAGATCTAACCAAATGTAGTGTTCCAACACCAAACAAAATCTTGGTGTTTTCTTGGATCTTTCTGATCGTTGACAATAAAACGTAGTTCTAGGGCTGCTCAAAGGTGGATGGCAACAACTGATGACAACGATGTTGTGTTTGAACAAACATGAAAAGAAAAAGAGTTACAAACCAGAATCTATGAAGATTTTAGCCATGTCGTTGTGTTTGAACAAAAATGAAAGAAAAAATGAGTTACAAACCAGGATCTATGAAGACTTTAGCTGTGTCGTTGGATTTGGTCCAGTTCGCGCTTCCGCTTGGCGACACTTTCTGCAGATTTCAAATAACAACAAAAATTATAATAAAGTAAATACACAAACAACTAAATGTACAATATAAAGCAACTTTTCTGTTGCAATCTACTGTAAAAAGCGACCTTTCTGTTGCAATCTACTGTGCAAAGCAACCTTTCTGTTGCAATCTACTGTAAAACGCAACCTTTCTGTTGCAATCTGTACAAAGCCATAATCTAAAGTACAAAGCGACCTTTCTGTTGCAATCTACTGTAAAAAGCAATCTTTCTGTTGCCATCTACTGTACAAAGCAACCTTTCTGTTTGGGCTTCTGGTTCCAGTAAATGCGAACTCACAACTAGCGATGTGTGTGTATGTGGTGTGGTGTGGCGTGTGTGTGTTTATTTGTGTGTGTGTGTTTTAAAAATGGTTTTAAACTTTAGATGAGGTTCTGCATACTAATACGTCACCAAGAATTCCGACCCAAGTGTCTGTGTCTCTAAGCCTGGTTGACAGCAGGACGCGCCAGCCAAAGAGAGTAGGCTACAGCCCTGTGAGACAACCTGGCCAGCATAGAAACCTGATCCTTTCCAGCTCTCCTTCCCAGCAATTTCCAAGACTGACGACAACAAAATGACTTCCAGCCATCAGCCCCGCTACCTTCCACGTCTCCTGAATTCCAGTCACACATCCTGAGAACGGTCCTTGATGCGTTTTCGGCTGTCTGATTCCGCAAAGCTTTCTGAGAAGCCCGTCGTCCTCTGAGGAGTAACGCTGATCGGCTCCATGCCCACAGCAAAGACAAGCAACCACAACAGCAGAGAGAAGCCACACACACAGCGGAGAGAAGCAACACACACAGCAGAGAGAAGCCACACACAGCGGAGACAAGCCGCACACAGCGGAGAGAAGCCCACACACAGCGGGAGAGAAGCCACACACAGCGGAGAGAAGCAACACACACAGCGGAGAGAAGCAACACAAACTGCAAAGAGAAGCAACACACACAGCGGAGAGAAGCAACACACACTGCAAAGAGAAGCAACACACACAGCGGAGAGAAGCAACACACACTGCAAAGAGAAGCAACACACACAGCGGAGAGAAGCCACACATACAGCGGAGAGAAGCCACACACAGTGGAGAGAAGCAACACACAGCGGAGAGAAGAAGCACACACAGCGGAGAGAAGCAAACACACACGGCGGAGAGAAGCAGCAACACACTGCGGAGAGAAGCAACACACACAGCAGAGAGAAGCAACACACACAACGGAGAGAAACAACACACAGCGGAGAGAAACAACACACACAGCGGAGAGAAACAACACCACAGTGGAGAGAAACAACACACACAGCGGAGAGAAGCACACATCACACACAGCGGAGAGAAGCAAGACACACAGCGGAGAGAAGCAAGACACACAGCGGAGACAACACACCACACACAGCTGAGAAAAAACACACACAATGAAGAGAAGCAACACGCAGAGCGGAGAGAAGCAACACATCACACACAGCGGAGAGAAGCATCACACACAGCGGAGAGAAGCCACACACAGCGGAGAGAAGCAAGACACACAGCGGAGAGAAGCAAGACACACAGCAGAGAGAAGCAAGACACACAGCGGAGAGAAAACTGGGTCCGCATTCAAACGAAACTGGCCGAGAATGACCAAGACTAAATACTGCTGTGGCTAAATCCGCCAGTCTCAAACATACAACTAGCTTTTAACCAAAAAAAAAAAATAATAAATAAATAAAAAGACAAAAACACCACCTTCCTCCCCAATCCCCTCCCCACACACACATACACTCTCCTCCCGCTCTAAAAAAAAAAAAAAATCAGAATGCAAACTTATGAGGTGAAGTACAGGTGCTGAACAAGAATATTTTTCATGTTGTGCAGCAAGTCTCTCTTCGTTTCAGCAACTCTTGTACAAACAAACCAAGATTTAAGTCAAATAATCGAACAGACTCTTATCCAGTGTACAAGAAAAATTGGTATCAGCCTCCCCCCCCCCCCCCCCCCCCCCCACTTTTTTTTTTCGTTGTCTAGTTTGTGTTCAACAGGTGCTAAAATGAAATAAACTGACAACATATCACATACTCTTTTCAGGTGAAAAGAGACATTTTCCTTGTAAACACCCACCCAACCTTCCAAGAAATCTGAAGCTTCAGAAAGCTGTTTGGAGGGCAAGGGGAGGTAAAGCAATGTTGCTTATAGCCCAGCCGACCGCAAAGGGCCACATCAGGGCTGTCCAACCGCGTTGAAGTCAACTCACAAGTTAAGCTGGGTGGTCACAAGATACTTTGTGGTTCTCGTGTTCTTTGGAAGTGGTTCATCATTTCATCTTCTGTTTCTATGTTTGAGAGCACCGCTGAATAGACGTAGACTGTACTGGGTAGCAAAGGATATGAAACTATGGAAATGTTTAAAAAAAATATGATAATACTAATAAAACTGTAAGAAAGGATTAATTTGGCAGTCAATAGATTCCGAGTTAAAGGGAACAATTGTGTGTGGACAATGAAAGAACTGTTTAACTGTATCTGACAATAAATGATCCGTCTGTTATCACATCAGCCTGTTATCACATCAGCCTGTTATCACATCAGTCTGTTATCACAGCCTGTTATCACATCAGTCTGTTACCCACATCAGTCTGTTACCACATCAGTCTGTTATCACATCAGTCTGTTATCACATCAGTCTGTTACCACATCAGCCTGTTATCACATCAGTCTGTTACCACATCAGTCTGTTATCAGTCTGTTACCACATCAGTCTGTTATCACATCAGTCTGTTACCACATCAGCCTGTTTACCACATCAGTCTGTTACCACATCAGTCTGTTACCACATCAGTCTGTTATTACATCAGTCTGTTACCACATCAGTCTGTTACCACATCAGTCTGTTATCACATCAGTCTATAATCAGTCTGTTACCACATCAGTCTGTGTTATCACATCAGTCTGTTATTAGTCTGTTATCACATCAGTCTGTAATCAGTCTGTTACCACATCAGTTTGTTATCACATCAGTCTGTAATCCAGTCTGTTACCACATCAGTCTGTTATCACATCAGTCTGTTATTAGTCTGTTACCACATCAGTCTGTTATCAGTTTGTTATCACATCAGTCTGTTATCACACCAGTCTGTTATCACACGCACCTCTTTGTTTGTCAGCATCATCTCCTTTGCTTTGATTTGATAGATTTCACTGCAAAATAAACACAAAAAAATGTTAGGAGTCAGAACGCAAAAGAGAGGTCAAACTGGGGTCTGGGGGTTTTCCAGTAAATATCCCATTTGTTTGTTTATGACGTCTTGGTTTTGTTTATATCCCATCGACAGTATTTGCCGACAAAAAACCATTAACATCTCGTGCACTGAAGGTCACGCTGGGGGGGTCAACCTAGATCATTCCCATCTGAGCTGTCACATTGGGTCGTTTCGCCCGACACAACGTTCCCATTCTGAGCTGTCACCATGGGGTCGTTTCCACCCGACACCTCCATTTCGGCCTGTATTTTTTGCCTTTGTGATGTAAACACAACGAGCGCATATTCATTCAAAAGCCGTCCCTCTGCTCTTTCTCTTTGTCCCTTGACGTAATCCTGTCAGACCAGATTTCACTGAGGCTATCAGAATCATCACCAAACCACAGCCAAGTCACTCTCAGCGGGTTAGAAGCTGGCTATTTTCTTCCTCTTCCTCTTGGGTCATCAGGAAACACAGAGCTGGACTAGTAGTGAAGTGTGAGCCAGTGAATGAGAGAGAGAGAGAGAGAGAGTGTGTGTGGTGTGTGTGTGTGTGTGTGTGTGTGTGGAGAGAGAGAGAGAGTGAGACACAGGAGACACAGAGAGAGAGAGAGAGAGAGAGAGAGAGAGAGAGAGAGAGAGAGAGACCCCTCAGGACGCAGAGAAAACTTATCTGATCAAGGAAAACGTTTTCTGAGTGATGATGTATTCAAAAAAGAACACAAAGTAGGACAAGCCATATACATGTATGAGCTAGTGAATGAGTGAGAAGAGAGAAGAGAGAGAGAGAGAGGAGACAAGAGAGAGAGAGAGAGAGACAGAGAGAGAGAGAGAGAGAGAGAGAGGAAGGGAGCAAGAACATTTTATGTGAGTGCTAATCATTGCTTAACCTATTTTCATACGAAATAGTGATTTTACTAACACCCCCCCCACCCCACCCCTCCCATCCCCCCCCATTTTTTTTCAGACATATTTCACGACTACTGGACATAACAAGTGACTCAAAAGGATTCCATGTGCTGATATCTGCTTGTTGACAGATGGGCAATGTGCGCGTGTGCTGGTGCATTCTGTGCTTGTGCACACATCACCAAGTTTCCGGCACACAACATAACTGGCAAATCTGCAGTATATGAGAATACATACTCTCATGCCTGTACAATAATGGTTTGAAACGAGAAATTAAAAATCAAGCACACAAATGAGAATCCCAAACATGCACATGCTTCAAAGTCACAGATACCCCATTCCCCCACCCCACCATCCTCTCTCCCTCCTTCTCTTCCCTTGGCATGTGAACACAAATGTACACACACATACACAGTACGTACTCACAGGAACACATAGACATTACTAAGGAACACAACAAACATCACACACACACACACAGAACGTACTCACAGAACACAAACACACACACACATAGACAGTACTCACAGGAACACAAACACACACACATAGACAGTAACGCACTCCCAGGAACACAAACATACAGATAGTACATACTCACAGGAACAACACATACAGACACACAGTACGTACTCACAGGAACACAATCATACACACACATAGTACGTACTCACAGGAACAGCCACTAACATACACACACATAGACAGTGCTCACAGGAACACAAACATACAGACACACAGACAGTACATACTCACAGGAACACAATCATACACCACACATAGTACGTACTCACAGGAACACTAACATACACACACATAGACAGTGCTCACAGGAACACAAACATACAGACACACAGTACATACTCACAGGAAAACACAATCATACACACACATAGTACGTACTCACAGGAACACTAACATACACACACATAGACACAGTACGCACTTACAGGAACACAAACATACACCACACATAGACAGTACATACTCACAGGAACACATACACACACATAGACAGTTACGTACTCACAGGAACACAAACATACACACACATAGATATAGTACGTACTCACAGGAACACAAACATACAGACACACAGACAGTACGTACTCACAGGAACACAAACATACAGACACACAGACAGTACGTACTCACAGGAACACAAACATACAGACAGTATGTACTCACAGGAACACAAACATACACACACACAGACAGTATGTACTCACAGGAACACAAACATACACACACATAGACAGTACGTACTCACAGGAACACAACACACACACACAGACAGTACATACTCACAGGAACACAACACATACATACACACACACACACCACACAGTACATACTCACAGGAACACAAACATACATACATACACACAGACAGTATGTACTCACAGGAACACAAACATACATACACACACACAGACAGTATGTACTCACAGGAACACAAACATACACACACACATAGTACGTACTCACAGGAACACAATCACACACACACACACACATACACACACACACACACACACGCATACACAGTACGCACTCATAGGAACACAATCATACAGCCATTCCCAACAAAGCCTTAGTAACCCTACAACACACACACCTAGACACACCCGAAGCCATCCACCTCCACACACTTATACCACCATCAACTGTCACCCATCCGCCTTCACACGTGCACCCTTATCTACCACCACCCAACCAACCTTCCGCTATCTATACATCTCTATCTATGGCCACCCATCCAGCCCTCCCCATTTTATACATCTTCACCTACAACATCCAATTTATACATCTTTTATCTACAACCATCCAATCTATACATCTTCATCTACAACCATCCAGTCTACTTCCACTCATACATCTACATCTACAGCCACACCTACAACCTACCTCCACTTGTACACCTGTATCTACAGCCACCCATACAACCTACCTCCACCTGTACACCTGTATCTACAGCCACCCATACACACCTACCTCCACCTGTACACCTGTATCTACAGCCACCCCTACAACCTTCCTCCACCTGTACACCTGTATCTACAGCCACCCCTACAACCTACCTCCACCTGTACACACCTGTATCTACAGCCACCCCCCTACAACCTTCCTCCACCTGTACACCTGTATCTACAGCCACCCATACAATCTACCCCTACACACACACCTGTATCTACAGCCACCCATACAATCTACACACACACACCTGTATCTACAGCCACCCATACAATCTACCCCTACACACACACACCTGTATCTACAGCCACCCATACATCTACCCCTACACATACACCTGTATCTACAGCCACCCATACAATCTACCCCTACACATACACCTGTATTTACAGCCATTTTAACACTCCACCTCCACACCTGAAGCTGCGTCGACAGCCATCTAAACATTCTACCTCCATACACACATCTACGCATACACAGAACTGCAGCAGAAATTATGCCCAGTGCAACAATGTACGAACCAATTATCGTCTCCTCAAAACATTTTCCCAACACTTGTTTTCCAGCACACAGCCACACCACAGATCCCCCACACCCCCTCCTCCCCCCCCCCCTCTATTTTCACTTCTACTACATCACCCATCAAAGATACCCCCATAACCCTATACCTACTTTCATCACCACCAAAGATCCCCCCATGCCCTGTACCTATTTTTCACCACATCACCCACCAAAGATCTCCCCCATGCCCTATACTTATTTTCACCATGTCACCCACCAAGGATCCCCCATTGCCCTATACTTTTTTTTCCTCACCCGCCAAAGATCTCCCAATGCCCTATACATATTTTCACCACATCACCAAAGATCCCCCCATGCCCTATGCCTATTTTCAACCACATCACCCACCAAGATCCCCCCCCCATGCCCCTATACCTATTTTCACCACATCCCCCCACAAGATCCCCCCCCATGCCCTATACCTATTTTTCCACCATCACACCAGATCCCCCCATGCCCTATACCTATTTTCACCACATCACCCCCCAAGATCCCCCCCCATGCCCTATACCTATTTTCACCACATCACCCACCAAAGATCCCCCCCCATGCCCTATACCTATTTTTCACCACATCACCCACCAAAGATCCCCCCATGCCCCTATACCTATTTTCACCACATCACCCACCAAAGATCCCCCCCATGCCCTATCCTATTTTCACCACATCACCCACCAAAGATCCCCCCATGCCCTATACCTATTTTCACCACATCACCCACCAAAGATCCCCCCATGCCCTATACCTATTTTCACCACATCACCCACCAAAGATCCCCCCATGCCCTATGCCTATTTTCACCACATCACCCACCAAGATCCCCCCCATGCCCTATACCTATTTCCACACATCACCCACCAAGATCCCCCCATGCTTCTATACCTATTTTCACCACATCACCCACCAAGATCCCCCCCATGCCCTATACCTATTTTCACACCACATCACCAAAGATCCCCCCATGCCCTATACCTATTTTTTCACCACATCACCCACCAAGATCCCCCCCATGCCCTATACCTATTTTCACCACATCACCAAAGACCCCGCCATGCCCTATGCCTATTTTCACCACATCACCCATCAAGATCCCCCCCATTGCCCTATGCCTATTTTCACCATATCACCCACCAAAAATCCCCCCCCATGCCCGATGCCTATTTTCACCACATCACCCACCAAGATCCCCCCCCATGCCCTATGCCTATTTTCACCACATCACCCCACCAAGATCCCCCATGCCCTATGCCTATTTTCACCACATCACCCACCAAAGACCCCCCCCCCCCCCCCCCATGCATGCCCTATACCTACTTTCACACCACATCACCCACCAAAGACACACACACCCACACACCCCCCGCCCTATACCTATTTTCATCACCCACCAAAGGTCCCCCCCCCCCCCAATGCTCTATACCTATTTTCATCACCCACCAAAGACACCCCCCCCCCCTCCCCCCCCCCAACACACACGTGTGATCACGACTCACCAAAGATTCTCCCACCCACCACCACCCACTGCATCCATATGTGTCGTCACACCACCACAGGTGGATTTCCCTCCCACCCTCCTCTTCATCACACCCACCAAAGATCCCCCCCCCCCCCACCCACCTCCCCAACATCTGTTTCATCACACGACTCACCAAAGTTTCCCCCATCCCCTCCCCCACCCACCACGACCACCACCCCCCCCCATCCATATCTGTCGTCACACCACCCAACAGAGCTGGATTTCCCCTCCACCTTCGTTTTCCTCACATCACCTACCAGGCATTTTGGCGTCTCCGTTGCAGACGGCAACGATCACTTCCTGGTCGCTGACGGCGGCAGCGTCGGTGACCTCCATCTTCTCCTCCTCCGCCCCCCTGTCCTCGGGTACCCCCATCAGCTCCGCTGTCACACAAGGCAGCACGTGCAGCACGGGGCACAGCGGTCAGCCACTGGCTTGCTCACTCTCCGCCTCTTCGCCCCAGTTCAGTTCAGTTCAGTTCAGTTCAATTCAATTCAGTTTCAGTTTTTAGTTTCAATTCAATTCAATCCAATTCAAGTCAATTCACTGACTCACCTTCCCTTCACCCCAGTTCAGTTCAACTCAATTCACTCACTCTCGTTCCCTTTGCCCCTGTTCAGTTCAGTTCAGTTCAGTTCAGTTCAATTCAATTCAGTTCACTCACTCTCTTTCCTTTCGCCCCAGTTCAGTTCAGTTCAGTTCATTCAATTCACTCATCACTCCCTTTCCCTTCGCCCCTGTTCAATTCAATTCAATTCAATTCACTCACTCTCTCTTTCCTTTGCCCCAGTTCAATTCAATTCAATTCAATTCACTCACTCTCTTTCCCTTTGCCCCTGTTCAATTCAGATCAGTTCAATTCAATTCACTCACTCTCTTTCCCTTCGCCCCTGTTCAATTCAATTCATTCAATTCACTCACTCTCTTTCCCTTTGCCCCAGTTTCAATTCAATTCATTCAGTTCACTCACTCTCTTTCCCTTTGCCCCTGTTCAATTCAGATCAGTTCAATTCAATTCACTCACTCTCTTTCCCTTTGCCCCTGTTCAATTCAATTCAATTCAATTCACTCACTCTCTTTCCCTTGCCCCAGTTCAATTCAGATCAGTTCAATTCAATTCACTCACTCTCTTTCCCTTTGCCCCTGTTCAATTCAATTCAATTCAATTCACTCACTCTCTTTCCCTTTGCCCCAGTTCAATTCAGATCAGTTTCAATTCAGTTCACTCACTCTCTTTCCCTTTGCCCCAGTTCATCCAATTCAATTCAGTTCCATCTATTGTCTTCTTACAAAAGGAAAATTGTCTTGCAGTGGTTATAAAACATGAAACAATATTCAAAAAGCATCTGTATGTAAAAAAAAAAAAATTAGTATGTTTATAACAGAAATACATACACTCACACCCATAGTCACAAACCACCACTCCTACAGGCACACACACTAAAAAGAACCGTGCACGCACACACACACACACACACACACACACCACACACACACACAAAGCAGCACGCTTTCACATGCACTCACACACCCATGTACGCAGAGAGAGAGAGAGAGAGAGAGAGAGGGAGAAATTAAATCACACTTGATGTGAGGATGAACAATATCAAAAACAAATCCGCCAGTTCTACACACCGAAGGTAGAAGCTGACAATACAAAATTAACATACACAGCATCGTGAACACACACATTTCTGTCCTCCCCGTTCAGTCTGTCTCCCCCCAACCCCCACTCCTAAACCCCCCCCAAACCCCCACTCCTAACCCCCCAACCCCCACCCTAACCCCCCAACCACCACCTTCCCACCAAAATCTCAACCCCCCCCAACACACACAATGAAGGTTCTCTTTTTCAGTCTCTCTATACTGAGGGCCACATATTCAGTCCTTATGTTTACAACCTTTGTAGACCAAGGATTGCATATCTGGTCCTTATGTTTACAACCTTTGTATACCAGGGACCACATATCTGGTCCTTATGTTTACAACCTTTGTATACCAAGGACTGCATAAATTATGCGGTCCTTATGTGTACAACCTTTGTATACCAAGGACTGCATTTGCGGTCCAAAGCTTTGGAATCTTTCTCCAAAGTGACTGAACCTTTGGCAGGAAAGTACTCATTACATACCAATACTGCTGCATACCAATCAGAGTGCAAGCCTACTGGTACTTAGGCTTTGCAAGCTGAATGCGCATCGTTCACACCACGGTTCGGCTTGACGTGGGCAACAAGGCGCCATCTGCTACTACGTCAAAGCGTGCGTGGCGGAAGAAAACACTACAAACTGCCGTTACAATGTGACGGAAGCCCTTGAATTGTTGCAAACACATTTGGATAATTTCAGGGCATATAAAAACCACTTCATGTAAATTTTTTTGTTCATAGGGTGTGTACCACCCCTATTTTCACATGCCACACAAAATCTTTTTCTTTATCATACTGTATTACCAAATATACAGAAAAATAACTTTGCTATACTGTTTGTGGTTTCTCAATCAATTATAAACATAACTTGAGAAAAATCACAAGTCTGTGCTTATTTTTTTTTTTAAATGATTTTTCTAAAAACTATATATAGAAATGGTCAGTTTTCTGGGGGAAGCAAGGGGAGACAATAGCTAGTCTAGAGTGAGGTCAGGCTGTGAGAGAGGGAAGGTCTCCTAGCCTTCACCTTGGTTTTTTTTTTTCAGTAGGAGACCAGCTGAACGGGGAGGACAGAACTGTGTGTGTTCACCATGCTGTGTTTGTGAATTTTGTACTGTCAGCTTCTACCTCAGTGTGCAGAACTGGTGGATTTATTCTGGTTATTATTCGTCTTCACTTTATGTACGATTTAGTTTTTTAATTCTCTCTCTCTCTTTTTTTTTATTTATGAAATACTGCATAGAGTGACAGTAAGGCAGGTGTGCCTGTCAACCACACCATGCCTACGTGACCACAGTCTAGAAGAAATAATATGTATCTGCTGTTTTTTTTTTTCCCCGCTACCAATTCATCCATGCAATTTGAGTTTTGTACTTAGTTTTCAGTGTCAGCTAATGGGGAAATGTCATTACTTTATGACTGACAGTGTGTTTTTGACCGGAGAAACTAGAACAATGATACTCGGGCAATTTTGTGTTGAGCAGTCAAAATCATTTCATGCTTCTTTTTCTTTTTTTTTTCCACAGATTGTACAGGCATTTTGGTATTAGCTAAAAGTAATCAAATCCATACCAATGCAAAGTTACCCTCTCTGTTGATGCATAATGATAGGCTTTTACGCTGAGGTGTGAAATAAAAAATTTGTTCTTAAAAAAAAATCATTTGTCATTGTTTTTTTGTATTTTTTTTAAAGCTTTCTCATCATCTACACCACTTCAGTAGCTCTGCACCTCTGTCCACAGCCACAACCAGGAAATCCACATAGATCACCACTGTCACGTCGTCAAAAGGCTACCCACCAGAGGGAGACCGCTGCACTGTCGCTGAGCCAGTGTGTTCAGTGGCGCTGTGTTCTGATCAGACGAATAGCAAGACACCGCTTTCCACACGCCACGCACTGATGACAGTCACCGTCTAGTTGCAGAGCCAGCATGAGGGCATCTTCCAGGCTTCTCCTGACAATTTTTTGTTTGTCAGTGTGTGTGTCAACCCTTGTCATTGTGTGTGTGTCCCCTTGTCAGTGTGTGTGTCACCCTTGTCAGTGTGTGTGAAGGGTGCATGTGCACACTAGGACGTGTGTGTTTACTGTATAGGTCTCTTTCCCCCCTCTCCCTCCCTGTCTTTCCCTCTCTCTCTCTCTTCCCATATCCTTGTTCGTTGCCCTCACCTTCTGTGTACCGGTTTGTTTTCGTGTGTGTCTGTGTCAACACATCTTCACTATTTTCTTTTGCTGTTGCTAGCTTCTTCTTCTTTTTGTTTTCTGTCTGTCACTCTTCTGCCGATGAAGACACCAAGTGTCGAAACGTCCTAACTTCTTTTCCACCTGTAAGTTGACAATCTACCTTTTCTGCTGTTTCACACCTGTTGTGTCAACATACTGCAGTCAACCTCCAAGTCTTTTTCCTTGTACTTTATGACAGCAGCACACACTTTCTCTGCTACTGGATTCTTTGAGTCAAACATCAACGATCTTTCCCGCGCTGTTGGGGCCATACCTCAACCTTCAAACACACTGCACGCAATATTCCACACCTGTGACGCCAAACTTTTGGGACCTAAATTTGTACACCAGTGACACTGTTGCTACGTTCAGCCGTTTTCCTGGACGTTCTGCACATGGTGGTCTCTGATTGGTTTGAAGACACTGGCATCACTTTTTGTTTTGTCTGCTGCCTTCTTCTTTTTGCCACCTCTGTGACCTAATTCCTTTCAGTACAGCAGACTTGGGGCTAACCTCTGTGACCTAATTGCTTTCAGTACAACAGACTTGGGGCTGACCTCTGTGACATAATTGCTTTCACTACAGCAGACTAGAGGCTGACCTCTGTGACCTAATTCCTTTCAGTACAGCAGACTTGGGGCTGACCTCTGTGACCTACTGACCTAATCCTTTCAGTACAGCAGACTGACTTAATTACTTTCAGTACAGCAGACTGACTTAATTACTTTCACTGTTCAGTACAGCAGACTGACCTAATTACTGTCAGTAC
>JADBJO010007044.1:0-5000 GCA_016801955.1 Conus betulinus
TTGTGTGAGTCACTACGACAGTCAGTAGATCCTACACACACTCACTTACGGTGAGTCACTATCACAGTCAGCAGATCAAACACAGTCACTTATCGTGAGTCACTACCACAGTCAGCAGATCAACACAGTCACTTATCGTGAGTCACTCCCACAGTCAGCAGATCAACACAGTCACTTACGATGAGTCACTACCACAGTCAGCAGATCAACACAGTCACTTACGGCGAGTCACTCCTACAGTTAACAGATCAGCACAGTCACTTTGTGCTTCAAAGTGGCGTTTGTCGTAGTTTTTAATGCAACCGTCTGGTGAAGTGAAGCGATGTGGGGATTGGAAGTGTGTCACGACACTGGCCGTCGGCGTTCATAGACTAAAAACACGGTGTTTACTGTCAGCCGGAATAGCTCATTTGGAAATATTGGACTGAAGATCCACAGCCCCCTGGTCAAACCCCTGGGTTTCATACTTTTGTTTTTCTTCAAGGGACTACGGGCGAAAGAGAAAGGGACAGGGTGGGGGTGGGGGATGATGAATGGGGGTGCGTGGAGAAAAGGGAGTGGGGAAACAGAGGAGAGGAAGGGCAACAAGGGGGTGGAGGGGGCAGGTTAAGGGAAGGGTAGAGGAAGGGGTCGAAGACAGGCGGGGGCGGTGAAGTGGTGAGGGTGGACGGTAGAAGATGTAGAGGAGGCACGAAAAGATAAGAGAGGGGGGAGAAGTGTGTGTGTGTGTGTGTGTGTGTGGGGGGGGGGGGGGGGGGGGAACTATCGGGCGTGTAAGGGGAGAGAGAACGGGGAAGAGGGAACAGGAGGGAAGCGGAAAGGGGAAGGGGAAGAGGGGGGGGGGGGGGGGGAACTAGGTTCAGAATACTATATAATGTGTGTGCTGTTGCAAAAGATATCAAACAACTAATCTAATGCTTTTAGTTTTGGTTTCAGTGGAACGTTATCCAGTTTCAATAATTCCCGCTTCCTCAAGAAAAATACCTGTTTCCTCGACTTAATCACTTAAACCCCCCCCCCCCCCCCCCCCCCACACACACACACACACAGTCAGTCTTTTTTTTTTTTTTTTTTTTTTGGGGGGGGGGGAGAGAAAATGGCCACTTTTGCACCTATAAAATGTGAAAATTGTTTTTCTACCCTACGAAGCAAAAGCTGTACCTATGTATGCATTAGATAACACACCATCATCACACCATCTGTTTGATTTACAATGACTAACGGTCACAACAGCCTACCTGCGGTCTTTATTGACATTGACTTCTGGTCACCTATGGTCACATACCTGCGATCTTTACTGACATTGACTTACGGTCACATACCTGCAGTCATTATATACATTGACTTATGGCCACATGCCTGAGGTCTTTATTTACATTGACTTATGGCCACATGCCTGCGGTCTTTATTTACACTGACATATGGTCACATACCTGCGGTCTTTATTTACATTGACTAATGGTCACATACCAGCGGTCTTTATTTACACTGACATATGGTCACATACCTGCGGTCTCTTATTTACATTGACTAATGGTCACATACCTGCGGTCTTTGGGATGACTGTCAGGGTCGGTGACGTCATCGTCAGCGGCCTTGGAGGTGCGGCGGCCTTTCCCGACCGGAACGGGTGACGAACTGCGTGATTCGCCGTAACACACCCGACATTCCGCCGCACGTCTGAAAATAAGCAATGAAATAGTTAATAGAGGATTAGACCTCGCCGTCTGCAAACTGCCGGGAAGGAGGGAAGAAGGGGGAGGGGAGCAAAGATCAGGTGTGTGGCGTCTGAGTTCAGATTGGGTTCTGTTACAGCAAACACTGCTACTGCTGCTGCTGCGGTTACCATGATTATTTCATTGACACCAACCTACTGCTTCAGTCTACGCTACTTCCTCGGTTACTTCTGCTGCTGCTGCTGCTGCTGCTGCTGCTGCTGCTGCTGCTATTGCCTCTATTGCCGTTACTACTGTCGCTCCTACTATCATTACTGCTACTACTACTACTGCTGCTGCTGCTGCTGCTGCTGCTATTGCCTCTATTGCCATTACTACTGTCGCTCCTACTATCATTACTGCTACTACTACTACTGCTGCTGCTGCTGCTGCTATTGTCTCTATTGCCATTACTACTGTCGCTCCTACTATCATTACTGCTACTACTACTGCTGCTGCTGCTGCTGTTGCCTCTATTGCCGTTAACTACTGTCGTTCCAACTACTGTTACTCCCACTATTACTTCTGTTGCTATTGCCTCTATTGCCACTAACTACTGTCGCTCCTGCTATCATTACTGCTACTACTACTGCTGCTACTGCTGCTGCTGCTGCTGCTGCTTCTATTGCCATTATCATTGTTGCTCCTACCCCTGTTACTACTATCATTACTACTACTGCTGCTGCTGCTGCTGCTGCTATTGCCTTTACTGCCATTAACATTGCTCCTCATACTACTACCAGTACTACCTATTACAGGTGCTGCTGCTGCTGTAGTTGCTATATTGCCGCTATTGCCACTATCATTGTTGGTCAAACTACTACTACTACTACTACTATTACTACTACTACTATGAACACACACACACACACACACACACACACACACACACACACACACACACACACAGACAGAGACAGAGAGAGTGACACACAAACAGACAGAGCAATGAGGAAGGAAGAAGAAAGGGGAGTGGAAGAGGGAATGGGGGGGGGGGAGGCCGAAGAAGGCACCCAGGAAAGAAAATCTAGTTGCAAAGTGAGGCGACTACAGGCGGAAATCTAAACAAATTTGAAAACGTTTATTGATAACACACCGCCAAAAGACGTACACAAACGAATCACAAGACAAAACACGGGCGCGTTTCGACCTCTTAGGTCTTCTTCAGGCAAGAAACAGAACTCTCAGGTCAACGAAAATGAACGAGCATCACTTATCTTCATCCGATTCGGGGGCAGGACAGGAGTTTCAACGAACACACACACACACACACACACACACACACACACACACACACACACACACACACACACACACACAACAAAGAGAAGGAGAGAAAGACTGATTGGTAGGGTGGAGTGGGGTGAAAAACACCAGGGGAAAAGGAAGGCGACTGAAGACAGAGAGGGCCAGACAGGCAGAGGCAGGCTATGAGATAAACATGTAGGCCTACAGGTGGTTGTCAGACAGGTGTTTGCTTCACGTCGTCCCGGCCATGGACAGAGAGATGGGCAGGGGACCAGCTGTCCGACCACAGTGTCTTATGTCACTACGCTGCAAACGGTGTCCAGTCAATGAACAATGATTGTGAATGGTGGTGATGATGTGATGATGATGATGATGGTGATGGTGCTGTTGCTACTGAGGAGGAGGAGGAGAAGGAGGAGGAGGAGGTTCTGATGATGATGATCATAATAATTAGGCTGATATACCTGCTGAATTTCGATGAGTCTACAATCAGACGGAGAGAGACAGAGAGCAGGTAGTGAACACAGGCAGGTCTAGGTCAATGTCAGAATGTTTCAGTGGTATTCCCTTAGCCAGTGTCACTATGTTCCACGTGTCATTCCTCCTGAATCACAATCAGAATGTTTTCAGTGTCATTCTTCTAGCCAGTGTCAATAAGCATGTGAAATGTCATTCCTCTCAGTCACAATCAGAATGTTTTCAGTGTCATTCTTCTAGCCAGTGTCAATAAGCATGTGAAATGTCATTCCTCTAGCCAGTGTAGATAAGCATGTGAAATGTCATTCCTCTAGCCAGTGTCCATAAGCATGTGAAACGTCATTCCTCTGAGTCACAATCAGAATGTTTTCAGTGCCATTCCTCTCAGTCAGTGTCAAATGTTTCCAACGTAATCGTCACACAGAAATAATGTAAATTCAGCTGTAGTGTACTATGTAAATTCAGCTGTAGCGTACTATGTTCACAACCTCTATTTCAACATGCAAATTTCCTGTGTCTGGGCCACTCTTTTTTTTATTTATTTTTTTACAACTTTTATAAATGAGCACCGAAAAATTCGAAATCATCTTTAAATTTTCACTTGTTAAGAATTAAAGTGAATTCTGGGGGGGGGGGGGGGGGGGGGGGGGGGGGGGGGGGGGGGAAGCGCCTATATAAATAATCATACTTGAGTGGCATTTATTCGGTTGGTACAGGTCGGTCACATAAAAAAGGAGAGCTCAGTTTTACATGACGCTGCCTACTTGCCATTACGATGACTACATCGACACAATCCACACGTCGTCACTAGACAACAATGACGCAATCCACACATGATCACAGTGACCACAATGACACGATCCACACATCATCACAATGACCACAATGACACAATCCACACATCACCACAATGACCGCAGTGAACACAATCCACACATCATCACAATGACCATAATGACACGATCTACACGTCACCACAATGACACAATCCACACATCATCACAATAACCACAATGACACAGTCCACACATCATCACAGTGACCACAATGACACAAATCCACACATCATCACAGTGACCACAATGACACAATCCACACATCATCACAGTGACCACAATGACACAATCCACATGTCACCACAATAACACAATCGACACATCATCACAGTGACTACAATGACACAATCCAACGGCGTCACAATGACACAATGATACAATCCACACATCATCACAGTGGCCACAATGACACAATCCACACGTCATCACAATGACACAATCCACACATCATCACAATGACCACAATGACACAATCCACACGTCACAACAATGACCATAATGACAATCCGCACGTCATCACAATGACCACAATGACACGAACCACATGTCATCACAATGCACAACGACACAATCCACACGTCGTCACAATGACAACAATGACGCAATCCACACGTCATCACAATGACCACAATGGCACAATCCACACGTCATCACGATGACCACAGTGACACAATCCACACGTCACCACCATGACCACAGTGACACATTCCATGCGTCACCATCA
>JADBJO010007044.1:15000-17500 GCA_016801955.1 Conus betulinus
TTGATGTGGATCACAGTGGGGAAGTGTTGATGTGGATCATAGTGTTGATGTGGATCACAGTGGGGAAGTGTTTGATGTGGATCATAGTGTTGATGTGGATCACAGTGGGGAGTGTTGATGTGGATCACAGTGGGGAAGTGTTGATGTGGATCAGTAGTGTTGATGTGGATCACAGTGGGGAGTGTT
Source organism: Conus betulinus (assembly GCA_016801955.1). Lineage (NCBI taxonomy): Eukaryota > Metazoa > Mollusca > Gastropoda > Neogastropoda > Conidae > Conus > Conus betulinus. The sequence goes on from JADBJO010007044.1 coordinate 15,187, forward strand.
GATGTGGATCACAGCGGGGAAGTGTTGATGTGGATCACAGTGGGGAGTGTTGATGTGGATCACAGCGGGGAGTGTTGATGTGGATCACAGCGGGGAGTGTTGATGTGGATCACAGCGGGGAGTGTTGATGTGGATCATAGTGTCGATGTGGATCACAGTGGGGAAGTGTTGATGTGGATCACAGCGGGGAAGTGTTGATGTGGATCACAGTGGGGAGTGTTGATGTGGATCACAGCGGGGAAGTGTTGATGTGGATCACAGTGGGGAGTGTTGATGTGGATCACAGCGGGGAGTGTTGATGTCATTTATAGAGCGCCCTTTCTCACTAGAGCTCACAGCGCTTTACAATAATCAACTATAAACATGTAACACTCATTTACACAACGGGCTGCCTACCTGGGTAGTGCCGACTGAAGAGCTGCCAGCTGGCGCTTCATTCGGTCGTTTCCCGTGTCATCCAGTCAATATCGTTCAATACCGATCACTCATTTTCCTTACTTCCTTCATTCTTTCCATTTCTCACTCAGGGTGCATGCTATGTGTAACGTGTCATCCATACCAACGGCCAAACTGGCCTACTCTTCCGAATGTTGGTGATGGGATTTTACGTGTGTGCAAGATGTTATGCGTGCGTTCACACACGGAACCTCGGTTTATAGTCTCATTCGAAAGACTGTATGGGAAATGGAGTCAGAACCAATGTTAACTCCGAGGGAAAAATCCCCCTGTACCGAAACGCCCCGGCGGAGGTTCGAACCCGCAACCCCCAAGATTGCGAGTCAGGCGCTCTACCAACTGAGCTATTCCGGATGTGGATCATAGTGTCGATGTGGATCACAGTGGGGAAGTGTTGATGTGGATCATAGTGTCGATGTGGATCACAGTGGGGAAGTGTTGATGTGGATCATAGTGTTGATGTGGATCACAGTGGGGAAGTGTTGATGTGGATCACAGTGGGGAAGTGTTGATGTGGCTCATAGTGTTGATGTGGATCACAGTGGGGAAGTGTTGATGTGGATCACAGTGGGGAAGTGTTGATGTGGATCACAGTGGGGAAGTGTTGATGTGGATCACAGTGGGGAAGTGTTGATGTGGATCACAGTGTTGATGTGGATCACAGTGGGGGAGTGTGTTGATGTGGATCACAGTGTTGATGTGGATCACAGTGGGGAAGTGTTGATGTGGATCACAGTGTTGATGTGGATCACAGTGGGGAAGTGTTGATGTGGATCACAGTGGGGAAGTGTTGATGTGGATCACAGTGGGGAAGTCAGAACTGAAGTAGGCATGATGGCACGGTGAAGGGGGTGGGGGGCGAGGGTAGACCAACACGTGTTTGCACGGTTGAGAGACTGCACACTGGCCACCTTACAGTCGACACAGGCCGCTCAGATGGCCAGCCCAACACATCAAGAATTGACAGGGGGGAGGACACTAGGGACGAGGAGGGGTTGAGGGGGTGGAGGTGAGTGAAGGGGGTGGGGGGGGGATGGGGGGAGAAAGTGTCTGTTTTGTGATTCAGTTTCTTTCCATGTATATACCACCTACAGTAAACACCTTTCTTTACCACACCATCAGGAAATTTGACTCCGATTAGATACATCGTGATACGTTTCTGTGAACTGCCCCCCTCCCTCCCCCTCACACACACACTCTCCCTCTCTTTTTCCCCGTGTGTGTGTGTATGTGGTGTGTGTGTGTGTGTGTGTGTGTGTGTAGGATTCTATCAAGTGACAATGCCAGACAGGCGTCAGTAGCGACCTCTAATGGCGACTTTCTGTTAGGTAAGGCAGACAGGGTAAGGTTGTGTCGGCTGAAAGCACTTCTGCACACCCTATGATCTGTCGGAGGTGGGGGCGGGGGGGGGGGGTGGGGTGGGGGGGGGGTGGGTGGGTGGGAGGAACGGGGTAGGAAGAGAAGAGGGGGTGAGATCGGGGAGGTTATTAAATACCAACGCGTCCACTGTTCCGACCGGTTTTTTTCCGTTAGGCGACAGGTTGACCAGAAAGGTGTCCATCTACGCTTCTCTTAAACCCCATGAGAATACTTAACACCCACCCAGCGACCGTTTTCAGCAATGAACACAGGCGGCATTATCCATAACCTCTTTTCTCCTGTCTCTGTCTCTGTCTCGTGTCTGTCTCTGTCTCTGTCTCTCTCTCTCTCTCTCTCTCTCTCTCTCCTCTCTCTCTCTCTCTCTCTCTCTCGTGTGTGTGTGCGCGTGCATGCGTGTATTGCGTGTGTATGCACGTGTACGTACGTGAGTGCGCGCGCGCACGTGTGTGTGTGTGTGTGTGTGTGTGTGTGTGGTGTG
>JADBJO010007044.1:22500-35000 GCA_016801955.1 Conus betulinus
GGGGGGGGGGGGGGGGGGGGGAAGGGGTGGGAAGGGGGTGCACAAGGAAGGTACCAGCCGGTTGGACGTTAGGCCTGTGCCTCAAGGCAAAGAGAGCGGGGGTGTTCAATGTTCAGATTATTGTCCCCTGATACCGCTGGGTCATGGGGTCGCCGTGACGCACAGAGATCTTGGCAGCCCAGTGTCCTCAGTGATGGACAACAGAGTAGAGGCACTGTGACCAGCCCTGTCCACCACGCTGTCCAACAGGACGTCTTTGACAGCTTCTGGGATATCCACCCTCCACTGTGCACTATGGAATGGTCCTGGACAGCCATCCACTATGCACTATAGAATGGTCCTGGACAGCCATCCACTGTGCACTAGAGAATGGTCCTGGACAGCCATCCACTGTGCCCTAGAGAATGGTCCTGGACAGCCATCCACTGTGTCCCTATAGAATGGTCCTGGACAGCCATCCACTGTACCCTGTAGAATGGTCCTGGACAGCCATCCACTGTGCCCTAGAGAATGGTCCTGGACAGCCATCCACTGTGCCCTAGAGAATGGTCCTGGACAGCCATCCACTGTGCCCTAGAGAATGGTCCTGGACAGCCATCCACTGTGTGCCCTAGAAGAATGGTCCTGGACAGCCATCCGCTGTGCCCTATAGAATGGTCCTGGACAGCCATCCACTGTGCGCTACAGAATGGTCCTGGACAGCCATCCACTGTGTGTGTGTGTGTGTGTGTGTGTGTGGTGTGTGTGTGGTGTGTGTGTGTGTGTGTGTGTGTGTGTGTGTGTGTGGTGTGTGTGCTGAACAATTTTGTAGTGGGGGAAAGCAAGTGCAGGCTAACATTTTTTCCGTCACTATATAATCACCTGGCAAAGATTTCAAATGTAAGAATAATATACACAATAATCGTTCGAATTCTAAGTAGAAACTTATCAGTTTTTTCCACAGACGACTATGCCTGAAGAGGGGAGAGGTACGTACAATTGAGAAACGTTTTTATTCAAACTGTTTTGTAACCTAACAGCATTATGATTTCAAACGTTTAAATGATTTTGATTTTTGTAACCTAACAGTATTATGATTTCAAACGCTTGAGTGACTTTGTAACCTAAGAGCAGTACGTTTTCACACTTTCGACTGATTTTGTAACCTAACAGCAGTATGTTTTTCAAACGATTAACTGATTTTGTAACCTAACAGTTGCATGTTTTCAGCGTTTAAATGGCTTTGTAACCTAACAGCAGTATGGTTTCACACGTTTGAAATGACTATGTAACTTAACAGCAGTATGGTTTTACACGTTTAAATGACTATGTAACTTAACAGCAGTATGGTTTCACACGTTAACGTTAAAATGACTATGTAACTTAACAGCAGTATGGTTTCACACGTTTTAAATGACTTTATAACCTAACAGCAGTGTCAGAGGAAAGTCTGAATCATCGACAACACCATCCAGAGGGGTCAGTAATTCCCGAGACTATGTGTTCTTCATTCTTCGTGCTTCCCCCCTTTCCTGACCAGCCCACAGCCAATGGCTGTGTAAAGAAGGAAAAACCTCTGTGACCAGCGTTCTTTAACGCCTCCAGGACCACCCCAGAAATCCCTGTACACTTTTCTCCTGCACAGAGATCCCTGTACACGTTTGTTCCTGCACCGAAATCCCTGTACACTTTGTTTTGCACAGAGAGATCCGTGTACACGCTTGTCCTCTGCATAGAAATCCCTGTACACGTTTGTCATGCACGAAGATCCGTGTACACGTTTGACATGCACAGAGATCCGTGTACACGTTTGTCATGCACAGAGAGAGTCCGTGTACACCGTTTGACATGCACAGAGATCCGTGTACATATTTGTCATGCACAGAGATTGTGTACACGTTTGTCATGCACAGAAATCCGTCCCCGCTATCATATGTCCCTCCTAAGATTTGAATTGAACTTAGATTGACCGCATTTCAGGATATTTCACAAAAGATAGGAGAGAGAGAGAGAGAGAGAGAAGAGAGAGAGAGGAGAGAGAGAGAGATGGTGGGTGAGGGAGAGAGAGAGAGAGAGAGAGAGAGAGAGAGAGAGAGAGAGAGAGAGAGAGAGGTTTTTGCACTGAGTTGTTTCCGTTACTGTGTTGTAATTTTTTCAGCCCAGGCCACCCGACAGGTCTTATCAGAGCTGGCACCACACAGGAGACTAAAGTTCTCTCCTTCAGAAAGCCACAGTACAGACACAGTAAACACACAGTAAACACATAGTAAACACACAGTAAACACACAGTAAACACATAGTGAACACACAGTAAACACATAGTAAACACTCAGTAAACACACGGTAAACCATTTGACACACACGATAGCTGAAGACAAGTGACTGCCTCATCATGATAACTAATGTACTGACAGACTGAAGGCTGATAGTGCCAGCAGTGTTGATGGGCCACGTCAGGCATTCCCCATCTGCACCTTCCCACCCCCAACTACCAGAATGTACCAGATTGATGGAAAACATGCAGGTGCAGCAAAAATACACAAAAAGCCACGTGGGCAACGAGACATACAACAGAATGGACAGTCAGTGAGTGTGTATAATCTCACAACTGGGTCGCCAGATCAAGGGGGGGGGGGGGGGGGTGAGTTGGCATGAAGAAATTGTGGGAAATGATGCAAAGGCGATAAACCCTCTAAAACACAGATAAGACATAATGTAGATGAAGACAGAAAAAGGGAGACAACCACAAAAAAAGACGAACATCGGAAAAGAAAGGGGCTGGGGGCGGGATGAGGGGGAGGGGGGGGGGGGAGGGGGGCGGGACACCATTCAAATAGAATGGCAGAAAGAGGACATCACAAGCAGCATCACAAGCAGTCGTGGGGGTGGGGAGGGGTGGTGGTGGCGATACAGTCCAATAGAATGACAGGAAGGAGGACAACACGAGCAGTCGGGAGCAGGGGGGGGGGGGGGGGGGGGGGGGCGGGGACACAGTCAAATAGAATGGCAGAAAGAGGACATCACGAGCAGTTCAGTGGGGGGTGGGGGGGGGGGGGACACAATCAAATAGAATGGGCAGAAACAAAGGACAACACAAGCAGTCAGGAAGGGGGGGGGGGGTGGGGTGGGTGACACAATCAATAGAATGGCAGAAAGAGGACGCTCACGAGCAGTCACGGAGGGGGGGGGGGGGGGGGGGGGGGGGGAGGGGGGGGTAGGGCAGGGGGGGGGGGGGGGGGGGTCGTGGGGGGGGTGGGGGTGGTGGTTGGGGAAGTGGGTGGGGGGGGGGGGGGGGGGGGGGTGGGGGGGGGGGGGGGGGGGTGGTGCCGGGACACAGTCAAATAAATGGCAGAAAGAGGACATTACAAGCAGTCGTCAGGGAGGGGGGGGGGGACACAGTCAAATAGAATGGCAGAAAAAGGACATCACGAGCAGTCGGGGGGTTGGGGGGGGGGGGGTGGGGGCGGTAACACAATCACAAAGAATGGCAAGAAAGGGACAACACAGCAGTCGTGAGGGGGGGGGGGGGGGGGGAGGACACAGGTCAAATAGAAGGCAGAAAGAGGACATCACGAGCAGTCCGGGGGGGGTGGGGGGGGGGGGGGGCGGGACACAGTCAAATAGAATGGCAGAAAGAGGACGTCACGAGCAGTCGGGGGGGGGGGGGGGGGGGGGGGGTCAAATAGGGGGGGACTGGGGGGGGGGGGGGGGGGGGGGGCACAGTACAAATAGAATGGCAGAAAGAGGACATCACGCAGTCGGGGGGGGCAGATCCGGGGGCGGGACCAGGAATGGAGAAAGGGGGGTCGGGGGGGGGGGAGGGGGGGGGGGGGGGGGGGGCACAGTAAAATAGAATGATAGAATGGCAAAAGAGGACATCATGAGGCAGTCAGGGGGGGCGGACACAGTAAAAAACAGATGATAGAATGGCAGAAAGAGGACCTTCATGAGTACAGAATTTCCAACTGTCCAGGATACATGCTACGGGCTGAAAAGAGACCTCATGTGGGCATGACGGAAGAACACACACACACACACAACACCACACAACACACCACACACACACACCCACAGAGCGATACAGGTGAGCGACTACGCGAGCGAGCGAGAGAGAGCGAGTAGTAGAGGAGAGAGATAGAGAGAGGAGAGAGAGAGAGGAGAGACGAGAGAGAGAGAAGACAGACAGACCAGTAGACATAGACAAAGAGACTGACTAGAGAGGGAGAAACACATGATTGGTGGGGTGGGGGTGGAGGCACTGAGGATTAAGACATACTAACGAATCCAGGCACGTCCCTCCCCCCCCCCCCCCCTTCCTCCCCTCCCCCCACCCCCCCCCCCCCCCCCCCCCCCTCTCCAAGCCTCACCCTCACTTCTCTTCCACCCGCTCTTAAAGGACAACGCGCGTGCGCGCACGCACACACGCACGCAAGCACACACGCCACACCACCACACTCAAGTACAGAGAGAGAGAGAGAGAGAGGAGAGAGAGGAGAGAGAGATGGGTGGAGAGGTGGGTGATGAGCGCGTTGACGAGGCGTTAACGTTCTAGGCCAGGGAGAGAAATGTGTTAAGCGTTGCCAAGTAAATTCAGCTAAGAGTTGCCTCTGTTGGTTTGCCGGACACAACATGGTCTGGAACCGTGACCTGTCTACCTGCTCCATCCCGTCCTCCACTGCCCCTCCTCCCTACCCCCTCCCCCCCTCCTCTGCTCTGCCCCTCTCCCTACCCCCTACCCCCTCCTCTGCCCCTCTCCCTACCCCCTCCCCCCTCCTCTGCCCCTCTCTGTCACCACTGACGACGAGGAAGGATCAGAGTCGATGTTTTGATGAGAGACTCGGTGAGCTGGACACCAGGTGAAGGTTGGTGAACAAGAGTTAGTTCTGACAGCTGTCCATGAACCCATCCGGACTGCCAAAAGGTGGGCTCTGGGTGGTAAGTTCAAAGACTTGAATGACTGTAGAAGATTCACACAATTAACACTCAGAGACATCCGCACTGGTCCCCAAACAAAAAAAGCGTCCGCCTCGCAAAAGGTTCACTTTCAGCCTGTTCAATTTTTTCCTTCTCTCAATTATTAATAGATCATAAAATCAAAAGTACAAGAAACACGGATCGAGAGACGACCAAATACTACTAATACAGTATGATAGAATGTTCGAGTCTTATGACGTTGCAATGTCAGTCTAAATATATGGAATGTTCTGCAAATATGGAGAACCCTTTTGGCAGCCGTATTGCTCACAACATGCTTGACCCAGCAGGAAAGACCATCAAGTTCATCAGAAAACACAAATGACACGATCAGGAGAGGTCACTCTTACGACTATCGTCAAAACGGAAGATGTGTGTGCGTGTGTGTGTGTGTGTGTGTGTGTGTGTGTGTGTGTGTGCGCGCGCGCGCTTCAAAATTTGTTTTTTCGTTTCTGAAGGATTTAAAGGTCAGAGGTAGGGTTAGATAAGTTTTCGGTTTGGATCAGGTTTGATTTATCACCAAGGTTAGTTGGCATTCGGCAGATGTACAGAAGGTATAACGTTTATTGGTTGATCCGACAACATTGTACGTTAGTCATACTGACGTTAAAGAGACTGCTGGAACCATTACGCATTTTGTGCAGCATCAGTTGGTAAACTAACGTCACACCAAGCTTAGCACGTACACAGCGAAAGCCGAGACATGTGGATCTACATCGACCTGCAGTGATCGTAAGTGAAGTCGAACTATTTTGTAACACTCCCCCCTCCCCCCCCCCCCCCCCCCCCCCCCCGCTCAATCCTCACCCCCATCACTGCTTATCTGTCCCCTCTCGTCCTCATCCCACTCCCCCTCTCCATCTCCCCTCCTCCCTTTCCATCCTGCTGTCTGCCTGTCTGTATCCCACTGTCTGCCTGTCTCTGCCTCCCACTGTCTGCCTGTCTCTGCATCCCACTGTCTGCGTGTCTCTGGAGCACATAGAGAAAACAGCCAGCTGGCGTCAACCAAATGGTTTGTTTTGTTTCACTGCTCGTTGTTCAGACACAAAAAAGAGCACTTACGCGAAACAATAGAAGCATTATACAATGTTGCTTTGAGTCTGAAAGTCTAGTTCGTTTGAAAGTAACGGAAGAGGTGGTGGAAAGAACAGGGGATTCATCAGCTGTTGCAATGGCTGCAGTCGTCCTATAGCAGAAGCGGCAAGAGCTGTCGCAGCCCTTTCAGTAGTAGCAGAAGTAACAACAGAAAGAGCAGCTGCAACCTTAGCAGTAGTAGCAAAAAAAAAAACAAAAAAAAAAGAAGAAGATAGCAGTTGTACAAGGCTTAAGCTAGTCGCAGTAGTAGTGACAGTATTAGCAATAGCAGTATCCTCAGCTTCTGCAAGCTGTCGTTCTTATTGTTCTATCACTTCTCGTTTCATTACGCGTGTGTGTGCGTGCGTACACACACATACATACACATACATACATGCACGCGGGCGCACGCACGCACGCGCGCACACACACACACACACACACACACACACACACACACACACACACACACACACACACACACGATCTCTTCCAAAAGCACACACATCGCCTAAATAATTCTGTTCCACATGACGCTCTCTCTCTCTCTCTCTCTCTCTCTCTCTCTGAGAGTGACATCCCTTGTCTGGCTGCCAACAAGCGGAAGTTTCTTCAGCTCCAGCAAAACTGTGTCTGTGTGTTACCCACTTCCAAGATGCCTGTTGAAGGTCTGTCATTGCGTGTAGAAAACATGCTAAACACCGCGTTGCGAGATATGGTGTTATCGTCTTTCAACTCTGAAGGCAGAGAAAATCAGACTGTTGTCGTTCCAAGGCTAAAAACAATTTCCGACCCCCCCCCCCCCCCCCCTCCCCCCCGCCCCTGCCATGAAAGTCCAAGCACAAAATGCTGTGTTCTGGAGAATATGTGCATCAAAGATCAAGAGGGACAGGAGAAGGGCTAACGAGCACAGAAAGTACAAGGCGAATGAGCGTGCTTTTACTTCGCACGGTCTGTTCCTACCGATCCCACCACCTAGTTTGTTCTACAATACCGACAAGAGTGAAAACAAGAATGGAGTGTCCTGTGCAGACATGTCAGTTTTTCTGACCATCCCCCCCCCCCCCCCCCCCCGCCCTCGTCTGTACCTTTGCCTGCAACAAGTGCACTGTCCGGCAATGGAACACAGCACATCGACTTGGCACTGTGTGTCGTTGACAGTGAAACAGTAACTGTTTTCTCCAAATCAGAATCTCATCTATGTGACATAGATGAAGACAAAGTATTAATGATGAGCGTGTAGAGTTTTCTGAAGTTGGATGTGAACACATTCCTTCGGTAACTACAGCACACACTTCCACACAACATGACACTGAAGCCGTCGTTGCGGATGGAAATCTGTGTATGACAGCGGTTGTCATGACAGAGATTCCTCTGATGTTAACGGATTACCCGCAGCCCATTCAGACAATACCATAATAAGAGACATCGTATCTTATTCGGAAAAAAAATGTCAAGGAAAATGGATGATCGTTTGGATGCCTTGAAGGAAGAGGTGAAAGGCAGCGCAACACATAACACTGGGGTCGAAAACGGAAAACATGGCAATCGATCGTGACGGCTGCACTCTTACACCTGTCGATACAACATTTTGGGAAATGCTGAAACTGGGTACTTATGTCCGATTTGAGAACTGAATTATGTGCTTTTGTCCGATGTTGAGAACTGAATTATGTGCTTTTGTCCGATGTGAGAACTGAATTATGTGCTTTTGTCCGATGTTGAGAACTGAATTATGGATTTTGTCCGATGTTGAGAACTGAATTATGTGCTTTTCCGTGATAATGGATTCCTCATCACTATCATTGTGATTATCTATCATGTTTTTTTTTTATGCGCAGTTCCTATCGCTCTCCGCCTGCCGCCCTTGTGAATGGATTTGTAAAACTTACCACAATAAAAACCATTCATTCATTCATTCAATCATTCTCTCTCTCTCTCTCTCTCTCTCTCTCTCTCTCTCTCTCTCTCTCTCTCTCCTCCTCCTCCTCCTCCTCCTCCTCCTCCTCCTCCTCCTCCTGCTCCTCCTCTTCCTCCTCCTCCTCTTCCTCAAAAAGTCAAATAAACGAACATTATTACATAAGTATTCAATAAATGAATTGAACTTTGGAATATTATAATCACAATTAGAGAATTTTTTTTCCAAATGAAGAGGAATAAGAAGTACAACAAGAAGAATAAACAACTACAACGCAGACAACACAAAAAACATTAACACACAGAGACACAGTCCACACAAACACGCACGCGCGCACGCACGCACGCACACACACACACACACACACACACACACACACACACACACCCTATTACCGGACAACGAGAGCCGTGGCGGGATTGCACATTATCGCTGACGAGCAGTTCCCGCGAAGTGAAGTGTGTTGTCGTCGTCTCCTCCATGGTGGACAATGGGCGTCCACCTCCCCGCCCTAAATACCACGTCACCAACACTCCCACCACGCTGTGTGCCCTGTATGGCTCTCCTCTGTAGTCTGTCACGTCACCAACACTGGCCACCACGCTGTCCCGTGCCCAACACGGCTCTCCTCTGTAGTCTGTCACGTCACCAACACTCCCACCACGCTGTGTGCCCGGTGTGGCCCTCTGGCTCTCCTCTGTAGTCTGTCACGTCACCAACACTGTGTGCCCTGTATGGCTCTCTTCTGTAGTCTGTCACGTCACCAACACTGTGTGCCCTGTATGGCTCTCCTCTGTAGTCTGTCACGTCACCAACACTGTGTGCCCTGTATGGCTCTCCTCTGTAGTCTGTCACGTCACCAACACTGTGTGCCCTGTATGGCTCTCCTCTGTAGTCTGTCACGTCACCAGCACGGTGTGCCCTGTATGGGCTCTCCTCTATGTAGTCTGTCATCCACTCCAACACTGTGTGCACATATGGCAGGCCTCTGTAGTCTGTCACATAAGGCAGACCAGACCGTGTGCACATAAGGCTCTCCAGACCGTGTGCTGTCACGTCACCACCAGAGGCCGTGTGCACATAAGGCAGGCCTCTCCGTGTGGTTTGGGGCAGTTCAACTGTCACAGTGTGGACGTTGGTCTCTGGGTTTAGTGGTCGTCACTCTCCAACACTGTATGCCCTGACCATGCTGCAGTGGCAACGTGTAGCTCAGGCCTCAATCACAAAATACTGTTGCCCTGTATGGCACTCCGTTGTATGCACGTATTCCGGCGTCTTACCAACACTGTGTGCCCCTTGCATGGCTCTCCTCTTACCACGTCACGTCATCGCATACACTGTGTGCAGATGTCCGCGCAAAGGATCTGGATTCAACTCACGTTATTGTTACAAGGCGTACCTGTGTTTGGATATCTGTAGTGTGTCAGTCAACTCGAGATTTGCTGCCCTGGGGTTCTCCTCGAAGTTTGTGGCGATGGTGGTAACAGAATTGTCCTGTTCAGAACAATCACTGTCGAAGTGTGTACAGTTTTCTTTCAATGTGGACATAATTGCAGGTGCTGGCCATCTGAGCATAGGCATTTACCGTGCATGATGACAGGCCAGCAAACATCGTGTTGTTACAGGACTGTTCGGTTATTCCCCTTGATGAGGGACATTTGACCTACAATGTGAATGAAGGCTCTCTCCGGCCTCTCTCTCTCTCTCTCTCTCTCTCTCGTCTCTCTCTCTCTCTCTCTCTCTCTCTCTCTCTGATCACACCACAACGTAGGTCAATCTCTCCTACCATACCGCAGACCATGCAGTCAGCGCGGCAAGTTGCTCCCAGTCACATCGTTCTGATGGCAGGCATCAGTCATCTGAACCCCGTGCCAGCGATGCCGATTTTCCTGCCAGGGAATACGACCACATCCTGCTGACGATGGAGTTGACCAAAGATGTGTGCAGACAACACTGTGTACTCTGCCCGACATCTGCCTGGACTTTAATCAAGTAAGACAACCCGAGCATTTCCATGGCCGTGATTTGGTTACAGGCATCATCATTTTGTGCCGTATGGTTTAACAGAAACCTTAAGTTCAGAACAATATGTCCTGATGTTTACTCTTTTCTTTGCGATTTATATTCTCTTTTTGTAATCTAAGAAGGTAACAGTTTACAAACCCTGAACCTCGATCCAGATCAAACGCGTATTTTCTTAGCAACAATTTTCAGTTACTGACACGTTTAATAAACGCACACACATTCACCATATCGTGCTTGCATGAATTAAAGTCACAACTGCCTTGAAAGCATTTTTTTTTTTCATTTTAAACAGTGCGAGCTCTCTCTCGGGGACTCTCGAATCATCACCCCAGTGCAGTGAATAAAACAGGGCAGTCAGGCTGAAATAAGTCAGACGACTAGTCCATGTTTGGAATGTGGTCATTCAAAGGCGAGAGGGTGATGGCAGGCAGTGGCAAGTGGTGACCAGTCCAGGATCGTTCTGTGGCAGGCATCAGTCATCTGACATGAGGGAGGCCGATCCTCCTGCCAGGGTATCACGACGTCAGCTGTCATGCACGAGAGAGAGCGCGAGTGTGTGTGTGTGTGTGTGTGTGTGTCCTGTGTGTGTGACATGTGTGTGGTGTTGTGTGTGTGTAACACAACGCGCGCACTTCCATGGCCTGTGAGTTGGTGTGTGGCATCATCATTTCTGTGCCGTATGTGTGTTTTCTCTGTGTAAGTAAACCTTATGTCCTGTGTGTGTGTGTGTGTGTGTGTGTGTATTGTGTGTGTGTGTGTATTGTGTGTGTGTGGTGTCTGTGAAGGTATGACAGTCGACCAAAGTAGTCACGTGAAACCTGTGACACATGGCAAAAAAAGACTTTGTTTTCTGAGCTTGCTCTTTCGCTGGAATCCCTATGTTTTCACATTAGGCACACATATTCTCCCTATCGTTGTGCTCACATTAGCATAGTGCTTGCCTCCCTATGTTTGCTCATTTTTAGGCATAGTGCGAACGTCCCTAGGTTGTGCTAACATTCACCCCATAATGCAGTGCCTAAAACAGGGTTGTGCAGGCACAATAGTCATAGTGCTAGTCCCTATGTTTTGAATGCTCACATTAGGCATAGTGCCGGATGGCCCTATGTTGTGCTCACATTAGGCATAGTGCTGGCCAGTCCCTATGTTGTGCTCACATTAGGCATAGTGCCGGCCTCCCTATGTCATTGCTCACATTAGGCACAGTGTGTGGCCTCCCTATGTTGTGTGTCACATTAGGCACAGTGCTGGCCTCCCTGTGTGTGTGCTCACATTAGGCATAGTGTTCGTGTGAGTGTGATGTGGTGCATTAGGCATAGTGCTGTGTGTGTGTTGTGTGTGTGTGTAGGCATAGTGCCGTGTGTGTGTTGTGCTCCATGTGTGGGTGTGTGTGGCCTGTGTGTTGTGCTGTGTGTAAGGCACAGTGCTGGCCTCCCTATGACGTTGACTCACATTAGTCATAGTGAAACCCTTGTGACACTGGCAAAAAAAGACTTTGTTTTGGTCACATTGCTCATAGTCGCTGGAATCCCTATGTTGTGGTCACATTAGGCATAGTGCTGACCTCCCTATGTTGTGGTCACATTAGGCATAGTGCTGGCCTCCCTATATGTTGTGTCACATTAGGCATAGTGCTGGCCTCCCTATGTTGTGCTCACATTAGGCATAGTGCTGGCCTCCCTATGTTGTGCTCACATTAGGCATAGTGCTGGCCTCCCTATGTTGTGCTCACATTAGGCATAGAGCTGGCCTCCCTATGTTGTGGTCACATTAGGCATAGTGCTGGCCTCCCTATGTTGTGCTCACATTAGGCATAGTGCCGGCCTCCCTATGTTGTGCTCACATTAGGCATAGTGCTGGCCTCCCTATGTTGTGCTCACATTAGGCACAGTGCTGGCCTCCCTATGTTGTGCTCACATTAGGCATAGTGCTGGCCTCCCTATGTTGTGCTCACATTAGGCATTAGCACAGTGCTGGCCTCCCTATGTTGCGGTCACATTAGGCATATTGCCGTCCTCACAATGTGGACATTCCAGACAGCTTGATGCCCCTGATCCATTCAACAATCCAACCATCCCAACTAGAACAAAAGACAGCAGAGTTGTACGCGTAATAACAATTATAAGTGAAATGGATACTGATGAAAATGAAGACGACATTCAAAACAAACTAGGTTTAATTCAGCTTCTTTCCGCTTAAAATCGACTCCCTGTTCTTTATGAATAATACAGATACTGTTTCCTGAATTAAGACAGGTCCATGAGGAGAATTCCATGAATCATGTTGGATCTTTGTTTCCTCGCTGGGCACGACAGACAGTGACGTCACCTGACAGCCTGAATGAGCCCTCAGCATCCTCACAGACAGTGACGTCACCTGACAGCCTGAATGAGCCCTCAGCATCCTCACAGACAGTGACGTCACCTGACAGCCTGAATGAGCCCTCAGCATCCTCACAGACAGTGACGTCACCTGACAGCCTGAATGAGCCCTCAGCATCCTCACAGACAGTGACGTCACCTGACAGCCT
>JADBJO010007044.1:47500-70000 GCA_016801955.1 Conus betulinus
AATATGTATTCAGTTCCTTGGAAGCTTCGCATTTTTCAATACAAACAAACAACCACAGGGAGCTCCCAATCCTGGGGGATAAAATTGATTTACGGTCTGTGTTCCTATTGTTGTGTATCATTACTTTACCTATGGCATGCGCAGTCAAACCTTGTCGTCGAGCTGTATGGGATAAAACAACAACAAACAAACAAAAAAAACCGAGCAATGCGTGGGCCTTTGTTCCCCATGTGCCTGAGAAGGATGACTACAGATGGATGTTTGAAGTGCTGTCCGAAGTTACCCTTTCCTCGGTGTTAGCCTCACTTCGTGGGAACAGAGGAAAGAAAAGAAAGAAGACGGGCCAATGATCTGATTCGGAAGACTCTTCAGCAGTTTTTTTTAAAAATTCTATTCTTTTGACGTTTTCCTGTGTTTTTAACGACTTCTTCCTCTTCCTTGGGATTTGAGAAACTAGCAAAAATAGAATAGATACCAAAAATCTCTCCTCTCCGGTCTCTCTCTCTCTCCCTCTATATCTCTCTCGCTAGCCGGTGAGCTCGCCCTGTCATCGTCCTCTCGTCAATCTCCCACCATCACCTCCACTTCTCTCTGCTCCCAGTCATGTGGTTCCCCTCGTGTATGCTTCCTTTGTTTTTTTTTGTAATCCCCTCTCCGCCTATAGAACTCTCCCGGTTTGTACTTAGAATGGGAACGAAGAAAAAACTCCGGTGGAGTGGCCCCCCCCTGCGTGCGTGCGTGACGTGCGGTGTGTTGTTGTATGTGTGTGTGTGTGTGTGTGTGTGGTGTGTGTGTGTGTGTGTGTGTGTGTGGTTGCTTGCAGTGCATGGTCACAATGTTGTTGTTGCCCGATCTTTTTGTTGTATTTTTTTTTTGTACGATGACCCAGCTTTCCTAGTTTTACCAGTGTGTCCTTTAGAATGGCGGTAACGAATAAAAACCTCTAGTGCTCGGCTGGATATGCAGGTGCGTGCGATCTTTGCGTGCAGGTGTGTTATGTGGTGTGTGTGTGTTGTGTGTGTGGGTTGTCTTGTGTGTGTTGTGTGGTGTGTGTTGTGTCTGTAACGTCCGTGTCCAAAATGTGTTCCACTCGCGTGAACAGACAGAAACTACTACTGTCGCGATCTTTCTGAAAATTTGGAGGTATGTCATTATGGGGGTCACGAATGATCCCGATGTCTTAGTTTAACCGTATATAGCCGGTACTAACGGCTGTAACGGGCCTGTAACGGTGTTTGCTCTTTATGGAATATCTCAGAAAGTACTTGGCCGATCTTTGTGGAAAATTAGCAGGCGTGTTCATTATGGGTCCATAGGATTATGCCCGAATGTCTTAGCTTACCGTTATTACACGCCTGTCATCTACCCTTTGGGCTTTGTATAATCTGCTCTGTTCCAACGGTTTCGTTTCTTCTTATGGTAAGTACTCTCTCTTTCGAGAACATGTCCCGTACATTGTGCCGATCTTCTGTGGACAATTTTGTTACGCAGGTTCCCCTTTTGTTGTGGCGATCAGGCCACACATACAGATGCTTCGATGTTTTAGTTTACCGGTCGTCTAAAGCCTTTTTTACTAATCCGTCCTTCCTAACAGCCCCTTGTGAATCGTGTTTTCCTTCCTTCTCTTCTTTCATTGTCATAGCTGGATATCTCAACGTACTTGGCCGACGATCTTGTGTGTGAACAATACTAGCTTGGTATGTCATTATCGGAGCACGGATGATCACCCGTGTTTTAGTTTTAGTTATAGCCGTTCTGTAACGGCTCTGTACGGTTTTTCTTCTTTATGGAATATTTCAGAAAGCACGTTTGTTCCCGACCTTTCTGAAAATTTGTAGGTATGTTTTCCATTATGGGTCATCTAGATTATACTTGGTGTGTTTTTGGTGTAACCGTTTCTATCCGTTAATACTAGCTATCACTGCCCTTAAACGTTGTTTTTTCTTTATGGAATATCTCAGAAAGTAGGGGCCTACATGCGGATTTGTGAAAATTTTGTAATTGTTTCATTATGGTAACGATGATACCCGATGTTTTAGTTTACCCGTTTATATCCGTTACTAACGCTGGTACGCCCGTAATGTTTCTTCTTTAAATGGAAAATCTCGAAAGTACTTGGTCGATCTTTCTGAAAATTGTGTAATTGTGTTTCATTACGGTCGCGGATGATACCCGATGTTTTAGTTTAACCGTTATAGCCGTTACTAACGGCTGTACGGCCCGTAATGATTTTTTTTCTTTATGGCAAATCTCAGAAAGTACTTGGTCGATCTTTCTGAAAATGGCGTTGTAATTGTGTTCATATTACGTGGTTCGCGGATGATACCCGATGTTTTAGTGTACCGTTACTATACAAAAAGCCGTGTACTAACGGGTGTAACGGCCCGTGAATGATTTTTTCTTTATATGGATAAATCTCAGAAAGTATATGGTGCGTCTTTCCTGAAAATTTGTAATTGTTTCATTATAGTTCACAGATAGGGCCGATGTTTACCCGAATGAAGCCATTAACTACTGTCTAACGGGTTACCAACACCAGCCCATGACGGTTTTCCCCCTTCCCTCCCTTCCCTTTCTCCTTCCCCCCTCCTTCTTTATTGTAGATCTCACACGTATTCATCCAGAGGTGATAAAACCGCGCTTGCTGCCCGGGTACGGTTTCAAATGCCTTTGCATCGTTGTTTATTATCACTCTGTAAAAAATTTGTTGTTGTAATACCGTTTCTTTTCTTTCGCAACAGTGAAGAATTAGTTTGTTTATTTCATTTTTGTTTATTGTTTTGGTTTTTTGTATGTCTGTTTGTTTTTGTTTGTTTGTTTGTATTGTGTTTGTCTTGTTTGTTGGGGGGGATTTGCTTACTTTACTTAACAGTTTCCTTTCTTGCCTCCTTCGTCTCTAGTTTAAAATAAAACGGCTTTTTTTTTTCTTTTTTTTTTTTTTTTTTTTTTTTTTTTTTTTTTTTTTTTTTTTTTTTTTTTTTTTTTTTATTTTTTTTTTTTTTTTTTTTTTACAAAAGTTCTATCATGTAGAAAAGAAAAAAAAACGGAAATAGGGTGGGGATGGGGGACACTTTCTTTCCTCTTTAGTTTAACACTTTAAACAAAAACGCGCTAATTCAAAGCTAAAAGGGATAATAGTGGCACGGAAAAGAGGAATGGGTGAGGGTGGGGATGGGAACACTTTATTTTCCCACCTTCATGTTTAGCTTTACCCGGCTATTTCACTTAAAAGGGGGATCTTAGGTGGAAAAAGAACTTGAAAAAAAAAAGGACAGGGTGAAGGTGGGATGGGGGTTGAATTTACGTTCATTCCTGGCCGAGCACAGAAAAGCCTAGCGGCGGTTGAAAACTAAATCAGCATTAACTCACTCGGCACAGCAACTCATTTGCCAACAAAAAAAGGGTCCACAAAACGGACGCACGCAGCATCCCATGGGACATACTGCTGATGTTTGTTTTAAGAGTGCCAGAGACTCAAAATTACATGCATTGATAGTTTTTTGCTTGCATTGTACTGTCTCTGCGTCTGTCCTCGTCGTTCTATTCATTTTGTCTGTCTGTGTCTGTCTTGTCTATTCTGCCTGTCTGCTGTCTGTTGGCTCTCTGCTTTGTTTTTTGTTTTCTTTTGTTTTTTTTTTTTTTTGGTCTTGTTGGGGTTGGTCTAGTTGTGTTGTTTCTGGTTGTTGTGTGTTGTGGTTCTTTGGGTGTTCGTGGGGGTTCTTGGGTGGCGTGGTGGCGTGGTGGGGTCGTGGGGGCGGGGCGCTGGGCCGCGTTGGGTGAGTGTCTGTGGGTGTGGGGCTGGAGGGGCTGTTCGGGTGGTGTGTGGATGGGGGGTGCGGGTGCGGGGGGGCGGGCGGGGGCGTGGGGCGGGGGTGGGTGGGGGGCGTGGGGGGGGGGGGAGGGGGGGCGGGGGGGTGGGGGGGGTGGGGGGGGGGGGCGGGCGGTGGTCCGGTCGTGGGGCCACCCGACCGCAGAGCAACACACGACATGTAGGCCGAGGCGTTGAGCGGAAATAGGCCAAGAGACAAGGCGGTTTTGTGGTGTAGATGTCAGCGCTGGGCCACAGGGGATGCAGAAGTGGGGAAAACCGCAGAAACAGACCAATCGCTGGGGGGTGTGTTGAAGAGCGAACTAGAGCTAATTCTCGTGTGTCCAATGATCATTCCTCATAGGTCTCTGTCAGTTGAATTGATCAATGGGAATAAAAGGGTATCAGTGAGTCTGTATTTCTTAAAGTTTGTATAGTATCGTGCAGTGATTACTCGTTTTTTTCATGTATGCTAATATTAGTTCAGAATCAAAGGACTCAGTGGGCGGTAGTAAGGGAATGCTTCGGGATAAAAGAATAAAATATACATTTCATGTCTGTATGAGGAATAGGTTCTATTGATGTGGCACGGGTGAAATAGGTGGGGTCGAGCGATGTACCTAACCTACGACATAGAAACTAAGACCAATGAAGATCGGAGCGCCTCACAGGGTACGGCAGGTAGTGACAGACAAGCCGAGCACCCCACACAGGAGAGATCGTGGAGGTACAACACAACAACTCAACAAACCCCAACAAACCAGAGAGCGAAAAACAGAAAGTGGGAAACACACGACGCGACGATAACACAACCCACGTCCACAGCCTTTTACACGTCGGTCGGCGGTGGAAGGCTAATACGAGCTTGGCACGTGCGTTCTGCGGTGTTTGTAGTTTAGATCGGAGGAGTAGGCGGTGCTGCGTTGGCTGCTTTTCTAGTCAGTTCAGCACGTGATAAGTTGTCTGTGTTTGTGGTGTGAATGGCGTATTGTGTGTGGCGGCGCGCGCGCGCGATAGCGGCGGGCGTGCAGATGCCACGGGGCGGCGTGCCGGCATGCTATGCGCTCCGTTACTGCGCTGTCGGCCGCGGAGACGTGTGTGTGTTGGTGTTGGGTAGGGATGATGTTGTGTGGTGTATGGGTGTGTGTGATCCCGCTCGCCGTCGCGGACGCCGCGCGTGTATCTGTGGTGCGTTGAGTGGATGGGTGGTGTGTTGTGTGTTGTGGGGGGTGTGGGTTTTTGTCTGTTTTGGGGGTCAAACGCGGGCGCGCGCGTGCTTGCGAAAGCATTGTTTTATGCTGTGTGTGAGGGCCGCGCGCAGTGTTGGTTTGCACGAGAGGCGTGCGCAGGTGCGCGAAAGTGGTTATATTCCTGAGATTAAGCAGTAAGACTGATATTCTGCCCGTCGGGGGGCTCGTTTTATGTTTGCAAATCCAAAAAAGGCAGATAGGCCTTGTTTAGAAAGCAGGACGTTGTGGAGATGGTTTCGCTCTTTGGCCGGTTGAGTGGCGCAGAGGCGGGTGCAGGTGTTATTGTCGTGAATATGTCATGTCCCCCCCACCGTGTGTGTGGTGTGGGTTGGGGTCGGGTCGCGCTTAGCACGCCCGGGGGTCCGTGGCGGTGGGGTCGATGGGGGGGGGTGTGTGGCAAGGGCGTACGCGGTGGGCAACGGGGGGGGCGGGGGGGGAGGGGGGTGGGGGGAGCGGGTCCTGCCTCAAACGAGTCGTGCCGGGGGCCCTCGGCTATCCGCGGAGGAAAGGGCAAACAAGGCCGGGTGGGTCTCGGCTCGTTAAACCTGCAGGTTTCCTTCCTAAGGCTGGTGGTGGGGGGGAGTGATGCGGCCACAGTCCATCATAATCACATCTTCCATTCGGGTTTGTGGGAGGGCATCATGTGGGAAAAAAAACTGTATGCTGGACAACACGGAGGGCGTGACGGCTCCATCCCGGTGCACGTAGAAAACAAGTTTGAAAGGAGGGGGGGGGGCGAAGTGCCTGCGGCAAACCGTGTAACACTACTGTAGTGAACGAAAAAGGAGTTAGTGTCCGAATATAAAAAGCGGGGCAGGGGGCCGTAGCCGTGGGAGGTAGCCGGGTGTGAGGAAAAACGCAGCGGGTGGGGGGGGGAAAGCCAGAGCGCTTGAGTTCCTCCAACATCACCATGCACATCCACCACGACCACCAAAGCCTCATGGCGCCCTCATTAGTCGGATTTCATTTTGTATTGTGTTCGTTGGGTCTTGGAAATATGTGGAGGTGAGAGTGAAAGAAGAGAAAGGAGAGAAGATTAAGTGGAGGAGAGAGAGAGAGAGATAGGATAGAGGGGAGGGTGGGGAGAGGGGCAGGAGACAGAACAGACAGACAGACAAGCGAGGGCAGGCATGTAGGACACAGAAGAGGAGAGAGAGAGAGAGAGAGAGATAGAGAGAGAGGAGAGAGGTGGAGAGAGAGAGAGAGAAGCAAAAAGACAGACAGACAGAAAGACAGACCACAAGGACGTGAGGAATGAGATGGTGGAACTGCACGCTCTCATCTCGTTCGGGGGGGTGGGTCTCAAAAATCCATCTCCAAGTCTCCTCTCTCTCTCTGTTATGGTGTTTCGGTGGTGTGTGTGTGTGTGGTGTGTGTGTGTGTGTTTGATGGTGTTTGGGTGGAGTAGGTGTGGGTGTAGTAAGTGTGTGTGGTTGTGTGTGTGGTGTGTGTGTGTGTGTGTGTTTTTGGCTGTTTGCCTTGCACATGATGTGTGTAAAAATTTATGCGGTGTGTGGTGTGTGATAGGACAGGCGGTATGGCACTACAACGGAAAACAACAGGGGGAGCGAACCCAACTTACCCACGAAGCACAATGTGCGTTTCATGAAATTTCACCAGAAATGTTCACCGACAGCCACAGAATCGGAAGGAAGAAAACAAACATAGTATAGTATCAAAACATCCCGGATCGACCCTATGAAATAACCCCCTTGCTGCATCAAAGGTCCGATTCCTTCCACCACAAACACTGGACTACTTCCCACAATCCACGGCCCCACAGGACGTGCTCCAAGAGAACCCAGAGTCCTGGTTGTGACAGGAGAGAGGACGGAGGGCCAAAGAACAAGAGATTCAGCGCGTTCCAGACGCAGATGGAAAGCACATGTCTCTCGGCTGCAAGGCAGCCTGCATTGAGCTGGGATGCTGTGAAGTTTGGGGGGGGGGTGCAGAGTATGGCGCACCTCTTTCATCAAAACTATAAAGTCGAAATTTCTCTGGCAGAAACTACATGATCGAGATCCTGTCCTAGACTGAGCAACAGGACTCTCATCCAACTCTCCAGTGAAGGTTCAAGTCCCCTTATGACCGTGGGCCTGCGGACTGGAGATTCTTTACGTCTGTGGCACAGCATGATGTAAGGCAGACCCCCATCTCCCCTACCCCCACCACTCCTTCGTCGCGTTCGCCTTCCCTGAACTGCATCAGGTACCCCCTTTATTGCTGGGTGGGCTGAGGGGGGTTTTCAGACTGTCAGATCCCATCTCAAAGGGGTGGTTCCAATTCAGCACCATCAGTTTCGTCTCTAATCATTCCACTACGTGCCCCCTCCAGCTGCAAAAGCCATCTATTTCCTTGGGTAACACACTGTACTGGGATCACTGACATAAAGTTGATCGTGGAGTGGTTTAGTTACACCTTCATCTGTGTTGAAAATGTGATTATTACCACGTGATATAGAGGATAGACGGTTATGGTTGATATCCCGTTCAACTTCAGAAATGCACTGAATAAAATTAGATCTTGTTCAACTTCAGAAATGCATTGAATAAAACTACATCTTGTGTTCAACTTCAGAAATGCATTGAATAAAGCTATATCCCGTTCAACTTCAGAAATGCATTGAATAAAACTATTTCTTTCTGAAAAGCATTCCGGATACAAAGGACAAAAATGAAAACATGGATCACCTCCTATTGTTGCATCATGGGCGATAAGAAAGCAGAGAAAGTGTTCCAGTCAGCTAGAACAAACAACCCACACCTCCCCCCCCTCCACACACACACACACACTCCTCACTATGAGAGGTGAAGTCAGTTAAGTGCAGCCACTTCAGATAGGAACGCCGTTGTCTGCAGTTTGTGCGCGCGTGAGAGAGAGAGAGAGAGAGAGAGAGAGAGAGAGAGAGAGAGAGAGAGAGGAGAGAGAGAGAGAGAGAGAGAGAGAGACTCAATACTAGACTCAAGACTCAAGACTAGAGATAATTTATTCATGTTTTCGGCCATAGCCCCTCGTGAAGGGGATTGCGAGTTAATTACAGTCATCCTAGCACCTGAGTAACTGCACGCTGCACGCAAACATAACAAATACATATTCGAAATAATACTTTATGGCATAATACACGATCGCAACTTGAATGCTTTGAATAAATAAATTGACAACAGTTTGCTCGGCTAAATCCGGACAGCACTTAAAGTGTATAACGACAAGATTCATACTGGGTATTTTCTGAAATTGCGAGCATTATTACCCGTTATCATTCTCATAGTGAAGCAGATTTAACATGTTCACTTTGTAGAAAGGATAGAGAAATGATGTGCGTTTTGTGTTGTGTTGTCCTGCTTTGCACAAACTAAGAGCTCAGTATATACCGATCAAGTTTTTATAAATCCCAAGCCAGTTTAGACTGGCTCTTCTTTTGGCATGTACTCATGAGAGAGAGAGAGAGAGAGAGAGAGAGAGAGAGAGAGAGAGAGAGAGAGAGAGAGAAAGAAAGACAGACAGACAGACACACAGACAGACAGACAGAGAGAATGTGTGGAGGAGTCGGGGTGTGGTGTGAGGCAGGAGGGGGGGGGGGGGGGGGGGGGGGGGGGGGGGGGGTACCGAGAAGAAGAGAAAAAGGGGAGGAGGGGGCAAACAACCACAACACAAGCAGACATGACAGGGAAGCCGTGTACGTGTGGAGACAACACGAGGTATGCACGGGGCGCGCGGACTGTCAGTTAAACACCTGCCCTTGTACTTCACTGAGTTCAGGTTGAGAACAGCCAGCGCCAGCTCCTAGTGCATCTGGGACAGGCCCACAGGTCTTCTACAGGGAGGAATGTCCGGATGGTTTAGGCCTACAGGTCTTCTACAGAGACGAATGTCCAGATGGTCTAGGCCCACGGGTCTTCTACAGGGAGGAATGTCCGGATGGTTTTTAGGCCTACAGGTCTTCTACAGAGAGGAATGTCCCGATGGTTCAGGCCCACGGGTCTTCTACAGGGAGGAATGTCCGGATGGTTTAGGCCTACAGGTCTTCTACAGAGAGGAATGTCCCGATGGTTCAGGCCCATGGGTCTTCTACAAAGAGGAACTCCGAATGGTGCAGGTCTACAGGTCTCCCATAAGAAGGAATGTCCGGATGGTTTAGGCCCCCACTAATCTTCTACAGGAATTCCGGATGGTTTCGGTCCACAAGTCTTCTACAAGAAGGAATTCCGGATGGGTGCAGGTCTACAGGTCTTCCATAAGGAGGAATTCCGCATGAAACAGGCCCACAGGTCTTCTTCTCGGAGGAATGTCCGGATGGTACAGACCCACAGGCCTTCTACAGGAAGGAATGTCCGGATGGTACAACCCACAGGTCTTCTACAGGAAGGAATGTCCGGATGATACACAGGCCCACAGGTCTTGTGGAGGGAGGAATGTCCGGATGGTACAGCCCACAGGTCTTCTATATGGAGGAATGTCCGGATGATACACAGGCCCACAGGTCTTCTGGAGGGAGGAATGTCCGGATGGTACAGCCCACAGGTCTTCTATATGGAGGAATGTCCGGAAATGATACACAGGCCCACAGGTCTTCTGGAGGGAGGATTGAGCGGCGCGGGTGCAGTCCAATGAGTAGGCACAGAATACGACATAGCGCAAACTAGAACAAGACATGAATAAAACCTGCAGACATCTGCAGAATGCGGCCGTCCTCAACATCTGTGTGTGAGTGAAAAGAATCCACAGAACTGCCAGTCTCTCTCTGTCTCTCTCTGTCTCTCTCTGTCTCTCTCTCTCTCTCTCTCTCTCTCTCTCTCTCTCTCTCTCACACACACACACACACACACACACACACACACACACACACACACACACACACACACACGTGCACATCCGTCTTCTGTCAGTCACTCATTCTCACAGAATTACAACTTCTTTAGCTCTCTCCTTACACAACTGAAACTGTTCTGTCAGCCAGTCGCATCGTGTTTGCAGCTTGCTTTTAGTTCACTGTTTTCGTCGTTTTCCCCCCAAGTCTCCCTCTAACGAACAGTATTCAGTCTTTTGACGCCCCAAAAACACCTTAGGAGGACGAAAGCACCAACAACTGCGGCGCCAGTGTCCTCACGTTGAAGCGGCGCCTGCGGCATGTTCCCTGTTAATGCTGCACGACATCTTCCCCCTGGCAGCATCCTATAACCACTGCAGAAGACTGCAACCCCATCCCCACCCCTCTGTCCAACCCCCCGCCCCTTTGCACCATCAACCCTATCCCATCCCGTATTCATTTCTTTCTCATTTTGTCCTCTCCAGTCGGCTATGTGATGTCTGAATACGATGATGCAATGTTTGCGTACACCCCAAATACTACTAAGCACATTACACGCGTGCGCATATACACTCACACATGCAAACAAAACGTACACGCAAATGGGCTCTTTCGTATCCACACGCGCGCGCGCGCGCGTGCACACACACACACACACACACACACACACACACACACACACACACACATACACACACAGGTACGCGCGCGAGAGCTAGGTCACACGACAGAGAGAGAGAGAGAGAGAGAGAGAGAGAGAGAGAGAGAGAGAGAGAAAGTGGGGTGCGGTGGAGTCGGGGAGTGAAGGGAGGGGGGGGGGGGATGTGAAGATGAAGAGACAGACCGAGAAAAAAAAGAAGCGAGGAGGGAGCTGTGGCAACGAAGCACAACGCAAGCAGACAGGGGAGGGAAGCCGTGTGCCTGTGTAAACAATACAAGGTATGCAGGGGGTCGCATGTACAGTCAGCCAAGCATGAGATGAATAATGTCCGCCTCCCGCCAGACTTGCTCAGTTCATCACACCGATGTGTGTGTGTGCGTGCGTGCGTGCGTGCGTGCATGTGTGTGTGTGTGTGTGTGTGTGTGTGTGTGTGTGTGTGTGTGTGTTTGTCTATGCGTGTGTGTGCGTGCGTGCGTGCGTGCATATGTGCGCGCTTGCGTGCGTGCATACGTGCATACGTGCGTGCGTGCGCGCGCGCGCGCGCGCGTGTGTGTGTTTGTCTGTGTGTGTGTGTGTGTTTGTGTGTGTGTGTGCGTGCGTGCGTGCATGCATACGTGCGCGCGTGCGTGCGTGCATACGTGCGTGCGTGCGTGCGTGCGTGCGTGTGTGCGTGCGTGCGTGCGTGTGTGTGTGTGTGTGTGGTGTGTGTGTGTGTGTGTGTGTGTGTGTGTGTGTGTGTGAGTGTACTGACACATGTGTGCAGACGTATATACCACTGACCTGATCTGGTGGACTGGAATGAGATGACACTGTGTCCACATCCTGCTCCTCCTCCAGGTGTGTTACCTTTCCTGAAGACTTCCTTCCCTTGCTGCCCTGCAGCAGCGCCATTGTGCCAGCGATTCCCTTCACACACACACACACTTCTCGCTCAGAGCTGCACTGAGGGCCTCCCTGTTACCCCACCAACCCTGACAGTGGGGCGGTCACTTCTCTTCTTCCTCCACAGTTATCACAATGATACGGCCATTTCTCCTGTCACTCCTTCACTGTGGGGCAATGACACAGCCACCTCTCTTGCTTGCTCCCACACTGTCGACAATGACGCTGCCGTCTGTTCTGACACACCACGTAGCAGGTTTGTGCAGAGCTGGGGGTGGGTTTGTATCATGGAGGTGGACACATGACTCAGACGTCAGCTCACCAACACGAGGACATCATTTTTCTTGACTCACTTTTCTTCCCCAGAGCGGACAACCACAATCTCGGCTGCATTCATTACTCTCCCAATCTAAAATTAAGAAACAAACAAACGAGCAAAACAACAAAACCCTAAATTCGAATGTCAATAATTTTGAACATTTACATTCTTGCCCAGGAATTCTTGTAGACGTTGTCAGAATAACATTTCTTCACTCCATAGTACGTTTATCACTAGGCTGACGTGCAGAAGACAAAGGGTTTTCGGCCGCCATTTTGTACTAGATTGACTCTGGTTATTCTCCAATGTCTTGACTTGGTTTAAAGTAAAAAGGTTGTCAAAATGTGCCCTTCTTGGTCAATAAGAAGTAACTCATAACATGGCTGCTCCCTTTCCTTGTTCTCTCCCCCCCCCCCCCCCCCCCCCCCCCCCCCCCCCCCCCCCCCCCCTCTCCTTCACCCCCGCATCCCTTCCCCCTCTATTGCCCGTTTCGAATCTTTCAGGGGGTGGCCGGAGAAGGTGGAGGGGGGGGGGGGGGGGGGAGTGAAGGTCAAAGCCCGGAACTGAAACCGGAACCAGTAGATCTTTAGTCTAACGCACTGCAGTTAAGCTATTCAGGCTGGCGGTGCAGTATATATCAATTTTCTCCTATCTACATGAACGTAAGGAGCGAGGCGTCTTTAACCCATTTCCAACACCGACATCGCTTGCTGTTGCTGCGGCATGGAAATACGACCACTGCAATTATCTAGCACAAATGGTATTCCCTCCTGATTTGCCAAATAGGATGATGAGTCTCTGTACCAAATTGGATGGAATTCAGATGAGAGTTGTGGATTTGTATGACCAGCAAGAAAGACACATAGACCTACAAACATACAGGCAGACAAACAGACAGACAAAAACATACTTTACGTATGTGAGAAATTGAGAGAACGATAGGTCGGGGCAAGATATCAAACATGGCTACGTAGATAACTATCATATCAAAATACACACGAGAGAGAGAGAGAGAGAGCGAGAGAGAGAGAGAGAGAGAGAGAGAGAGAGAGAGAGGGAGAGAGGAGAGAGAGAGAGAGAGAGAGTTCAAAACATGTGCTATTGATGTGACATGCTGATTTCGGAAACAGCAAAGAGAAATTTAGAAAAATTCAGAAATTTGATCTTTTCTTGTGTATGTGAAGATTTAACACTTTTTCACGCCAGTGACTTCACTACAATGAAACACGTCTTGGATAGTCACACAGAGCGGTCAGCTAACATTGTCCCAGGCAGAGACTTCACTACAGTGAAACACGTCTTGGATAGTCACACAGAGCGGTCAGCTAACATTGTCCCAGGCAGAGACTTCACTACAGTGAAACACGTCTTGGATAGTCACACAGAGCGGTCAGCTAACATTGTCCCAGGCAGGATAGTCACACAGAGCGGTCAGCTAACATTGTCCCAGGCAGGATAGTCACACAGAGCGGTCAGCTAACATTGTCCCAGGCAGGATAGTCACACAGAGCGGTCAGCTAACATTGTCCCAGGCAGGATAGTCACACAGAGCGGTCAGCTAACATTGTCCCAGGCTGACCTCACCGTCCGCATGTCACAAAATGAGTGGAGGACAAAAAGTGAAATAGACCTGTTCCGGATTTTTAAAAAAAAATAATGGAAGGAAGAAAACATCTATCTTTCCACTGCAAACAGAGTTAGCTTTTTTCATACATGAGTCAAGCAAACAGATCTAGAGAGTCAAATGTAGGATTTGAAGCGCACGCCAGAATAACAATTGGAATATCGACTGTCTGCAATGCAGGCGCACAGTTCCACACCCCACGTTTGCCATTTTCTATCTGTGATTGAACTGTCAAGTCTACTGATGGGACAAAATTGCTTTGGCCATGCCCACCGGAGGCATGAAAACGGTTAGTTCACTCTCGCTGATCGTGAGCTCTGACACCGAAACCTCCCTTCCAGATTTCCGGACATCCTCTATTTAGGAACTCACTCATAAAGAATGCTGCGCCAACATGCCAATGGGTCGGAGATCTCCCGCATCAAGGGTAAACGGGCTGGATTCATACTTGATTTAACAATTTTGTTGAGACAGTGTGTTCATTGACAGTGTGCTCATTGGTCACTATAGCAAAACAAAAAGAGAGTAGAAGACGAAGAAAAAAAAAGGGAAATTATGCTTGGTCAGCAAGCTGTGACTTTACCTTGTTCGTTTGTATATTTGTCTGTTGGCTTGTTTGTTTGTTCGTTCGTTTGTATATTTGTCTGTTTGCTTGTTTGTTTGCTTTAAAACACGCGGAAGGATCTGCTCGATGTTGGAGACTTTCCTTTGTGCTTCTAAAGACGTCCTTTTCCCCAGTAGGTAATCAGGATCCAGCAGAATACCTGAGGAGCTCTGAGCAGAGCCGAACAGCTGTGGCCTGCTGGGCCTGCTTACCTCCCATTTGGACAAACCCGAACTGACAAGAGTGCTCACTGGGGAAGGAAGACTTCTTGAGCCCCTTCCACGTAGAGCGTAACTCTGCCTTTCAGTTATCTGCTGTAACTGTGACGGCTGTTAATGTTTGCTCAACTCTCTTTCCAGTACCTTATGGCATTTACGTCCAGATTTCACTGGGTAACAATTATGGCTACAACAGTGTCAAAATAGTGTGTGTTTCTAGTTCTGTTAACTTTCAAAGTCAAAAAGCCTTCGGTCTGCGTTTTTTCAGTATTTTTTAATGTACTACTCAAAGACTGCAGATAATCTAAAATGTTCAACAATTTGCATTTCTAGTTTGCGGCATTTACGCAGCACCTTGGGGACAAAGATGACCGTAGGGCCAACTCTGTTATCTGCGTTTATTTTACCACGCTCTTTCATCTTGCCTGCCGTGTTTTTTGTTTCATGTTCTTGATTCTGGGATATGGAATAATTATGGTGTTGTGTCGTAACAACATGAGACAAATATGGTATGTAGAAGGTCCTACGGAAGAACACAAAACACATATTTTCTTTTTGTCATTTGTGATGTCGTTGGCTATGAAAAAATGTTCGAACACTTCGACATATTCTGGCCAGTTGGCACCTTCAACATACGATTCTATGTGGCCAAGAATGGCAGCTATCTTCACAGTAGAATTAGAAGCACTTAAGTTCAGTTGCGTTTACGATCCGAAAATTCTACACGACGTAGTTAACAAGCGTCATTGATGCCGTTATATGCCGGTGATAACGTTCCAGTCTTGTTCCAAACCGTCATGTCGTGAACACTGGTCGCCCACGCCAAAGTTCTTTGCACTTCAACCCAATTTTACTGAACAGGGCTTGCAAAGGATCCTCTTCTCGGCTTTCTGTGTGACGTTATACCCTCAGGCACATGTTTTATCCTCGTCGCCAATTTGGTGTGTCATAACAACATGAGACAAAACAAATTAATGACAAATGCAACTTGTCTGGTTCCGGCTATCAGCTTTATTCTAGCGCCACCAAATCATTCACATGATAATCAAGGTGATTTCCCTTGGGATCACTACATAACACTTGGAAAAAGGAAGAATAATTAGTAGAATCATAAAAAAAATAAAGCATTGTGTCTGTCCCCACATGGCCTGTATGCTTTCCACACACACTCTGGAGAGCTGAACATTAGGATGTAAGTTTTTATCAGACGTTTGATCTGATTTATCTCTGAAATCATCGCCTTTTCCCCACGTTTTGCCCATCAAAAAAAAAAAAAAAAAAAAAGAAAATCCGAAAAGAGATGATAACCATGACCCCCAAAGTGCTCTCCCTTTTCACCTTGAACAAAAAGCGCCGCAAACTCTCCGCAACGTGAAAGGACATCTGAAACGAGGGAGGGAATAATTAGTGAATAGCTCAAGCGAACAAGTAGCGTAACTCTTTCTCCCATCCCATGAAATGAATTACAGACACTCCCTTGTTTGTTCTGTGTGCTTTGTGCTAGCATTTCTGGCAGGTGATTTGTTGTCGGAAGCAGCATTCGTTTTGGAGTCATGGACGTGTACTTCATTTCCTCAAGGCAGAACGAGTTGCTCTGTTTGCTCGTTGTGTCCGCCACACATGTCCTTAACTGTTCTTGTCACCAGTATCCGATTGTTCACCGCTATGCCCAACTTCACCGCAGACGCCTCAGAATTCATCCGCACAAACCGCCAGGACTTAATCCATAGGCGGGGCGCCTATAATCCCAGGACAAACTGCCAGGACTTATCCACACGTGGTGCAGCTCCACACAGGAAAGTCATCAATCACCAGTGGCCTGTTTATTGCCGTACAGTGTACAGCCACACACATAACAGCTGTACATTGTACAGCCACACACAGATAACATGTGTACAGTATACACCCACACAGATAGCATCTGTACAGTGTACAGCCACACAGTGTACAGCCACACAGTGTACAGCCACACAGATAACAGCTGTACAGTGTACAGCCACGGATAACATATGTACAGTGTACAGCCACACAGATAACATCTGCACAGTATACAGCCACACAAATAACATCTGTACAGTGCACAGCCACACAGATGACAGCTTACAGTGTACAGCCACACAGATAACAGCTGCACAGTGTACAGCCACACAGATAACAGCTGCACAGTGGACAGCCACACAGTCCACAGCTGCACAGAGGACAGCCGCACACTCTACAGCCCTGCTCGCCGGCTGTCCCACGGCCTGCTTCAAAGCGGCGTGTGGTGGGACTGAACCTCCTCCCTCCCTGCCCCGCCCTGCGGGAGGCCTAAGTGAAGTCCTATCAACTGGGCAGTCCATTGGTCAACACTCCCTGTCCTTCACCCACATCCATTACTCCCACACTCACCCCCACTCGGGCTGGATCAGGCGTGCTTCAGTGGGCAATCCGTGACTCGATTGAACAACTTCACTCGGGCGGGAACGGTAGTCACTATTTCATCGACGAGATCATCCTTGACCTTGACACCAATGGCCGTTTTACGGATGATGGACCAAGGAATGGTCGCCATTTTATCCGTCACATCAGCTCTAACATTGAAGGCGGTTTCTCATGGCTAATAATAGTTTACCGCTTGAAAATACAAACTTTCTGCACACACACAAACGCGCGCGCGCGTTCACACACACACACACACACACACACACACACACACACACACACACACACACACACACACACACACACACGCACGCACGCACGCCCGCCGCGCCCGCCCGCCCGCACGCACACACACACACACACACACACACACACACACACACACACACACACACACACTGGACATGTTTCTGTGTCTGGAATTTTTATGTTTCTGCTCTTTCCGTTTTTTTGCCGCGGTGTAATTAATGTTCTCCATTTTCCCCCACAGCTGACCAGTGCACGGCATAGTGTGTGGCACTTTTCTCTGTGAGTATGTAGATCAGCTGGAAGGACTGTTTTACACCAAGATAGATAGAGAGAGAGAGACAGAGAGACAGAGACAGAGACAGAGACAGACAGACGGACAGAGAGGGGAGGGAGGGAGAGAGGGAGGGCTAGAGAGAGAGAGGGTATATAACAACCACCACTATATTTTTTCTTAGACACTCAGTTCTTTGGCCGAGAGAGAAAACAAAAAAAAAACCTAAACAAACAACAAAAAACAAACAAACAACAAACAACAAAACAAACACAACACACACACACACACACACACACACACACACACACACACACACACACACACACACACACACACACACACAAACCCAGGACAACGCATCCTAAGTGTCAGTATAACTATAAAACATTCTGTGTATAGAAGGGAGTGAGACAAAGACTAGCCAACAGAGATGTTGACTGAATGGCAGATGGTTGGAGGGTGTGCGAGAAAGGGAGGGAGAGGGGACAGCGAATCTAAGACAGGAGAACCCACCCGGTCACAATGCAGATCACTGCATTTCAGCATCAACTGGTTCAGTTTTCACAACTTCATCAGAGGTTGATGGAAAGTAGATTTGATTATTTTTGTTTTAAAAACCCCCTTCTCAAATTTTCGGGGATATCATTTTAAGGCCAATCTTCTCAACACGTACGACCTGAGTTGCATGATCTGATCGGTGAAGAACGAAAACAGAAGCAGAGAGTACCCCTCTGTCTCTGTATATATAGATACATAGAAATAACGTAGCGGGGAAGAGAATTATATATATATATATATATATAATTCTTCCCCGCTACGTTATTTCTTTCTGTCCTCTTCTCTCCATTCTCTCCGTGTTTTACTCACTCCTTGTTTGTCTTCTTCTCAACGCCCTCCCTCCCCTCCACCTCCACATTCCACACAGACCTTTCAATGAGAGAGCACACAGACATGACCAAGTCACCAGAGGTCAACGATGTTGTCCCAACTGTGTCCACAAAACAAGCTCAGTGGGTCAAGCCTCAGTGACCCCAGGCTAACACCTTGACTGTCCGATGAATCGGAACTAAGTTGTATTACCCTGAATCCCCCAGGACAGTTGAAAAAGATGGCTGCTAGGGGCAGTTTTCTTTTTCTTTTTTTTGTGTGTACTAGGGGCCAGATTGAGGAAAAATGATCAGAAATAAATGTATGTTTTTTTCACGGTCTTGCCATTTTGTCGTTGTCATTATCGTTTTTTTTTTTTCATTTAAGACGATCAGGTGTATGCTAATTTTCTATTCCTTTGCTACAGACATCATCTTAATTTCTCTCATTCACAGAGTATGAATACAGATACTCAAAAAGGGGAGTTACAGGATGAGAGAGAGAGAG
The DNA here is from genome assembly GCA_016801955.1 of Conus betulinus. NCBI lineage: Eukaryota > Metazoa > Mollusca > Gastropoda > Neogastropoda > Conidae > Conus > Conus betulinus. Next base: position 65,992 of record JADBJO010007044.1, read on the forward strand.
AGAGAGAGAGAGAGAGAGAGAGAGAGAGAGAGAGGGAGAGAGAGAATGATAATGACAACGATTCTTTATTTTGTAACGGTATTTTATAAAAGTATTGGCTTAGTTAGCCATTTTTTCATTCTTGCCGTTATTATACTACGAAGCTAATACTGAATGATTCAATGTATGCATGAAAACATGATTTTAAAAACAAACAGCGTCAAGCCAAACAAACAAAAACAATGAAGCCAGACAAACAAACAATGAAGCCAGACAAAAAACTATAAAACCACCACCAAGAAGCAAGTGCAGATTTCATCAATGAAATAAACAAATGAAAAAAGCAATTTAAAGTGCAACGACAAAAACAATGAAAGCAAAGGGAAAAAAGCAAATCAAAGTACAACAACAAAAACGATCAATAAGAAAACAGCATAAAACATTTTAGAATCTCTAAGAGACATCTAAGGAAAAAGAAAAAAGAAAGAAAAAGAAGGGGGCGGGGGGGGGGGGGGGGGGGGGGGGGGGGGGGGGGGGGGGGGGGGGGGGGGGGGGGGGGGGGGGGGGGGGAGAAGAAAAGAAAAAAGAAGGAAACAAAGTCATGTGTATAAAGGGACACATTAAGGGACACATAGATACATCCATACATACATTCATACTTACATGATATCTGCATACGTACATATATAACAAACACGCACGCACACACAATATACACGTACACGCGAGCACGCATGTATGTGTATATTGTGTGTGCGCGTGTCTGTGAGAGAGAGAGAGAGAGAGAGAGAGGGGGGGGGGCACGCATACACACACACACACACACACCACACACACACACACACACACATACACACGACATATATATATATATAGAGAGAGAGAGAGAGAGAGAGAGGATAGAGAGAGAGAGAGAGAGAAGAGAGAGAGAGAGAGAGAGAGAAGGAGGGAACAGGAGAGAGAGAGAGGGAAAGAGAGAGAGAGAGGGGAGGGGGGAGGAGGAAGCGAGTCACATACGCACACGATAGGCAAAAAAAGGAGGGGGGGGGGAGGAGGAAGCGTCACATACGCACACGATAGGCAAAAAGGTGTCAGAGATGCATTAGGCGAAAGCTTAACTTGTACCAAACCCATTTTTTACCCATACAACACCCGATGTTTTCACAGTTCCACTCCACGTGTTTTGCAGAGAGTAAGACGTGGCTGTCTCGAAAGACGTAAGCTTCTTTTTGCCGGCTCAAGAGGCCTAGAGGAGTGCCGTGAAGGGCACCTGCTAAAAGGTTTCTGAAAGCGGATTCTGAATGCGAAATGAGTCGTAATGACCGTCGAGGAAGAACATTCGAGGATGGAGAGAGGATTGAGAGAGAGAGAGAGAGAGAGAGAGAGAGAGAGAGAGAGAGAGAGAGAGAGAGAAGAGAGAGAGAAGAGAGAGAGAAAGAGAGAGAGAGGAGAGAGAAAGATGGAGCGAGAGGATGGAGAGGGTTGAGAGAGAGAGGTACGCACACACATAAATGCGCACCATGCACAAACACGAGAGAGAGAGAGAGAGAGAGAGAGAGAGAGAGAGAGAGAGAGAGAGAGAGAGAGAGAGAGAGAGAGAGAGAGACGCCTCAGATGCTTCAGATACGTTTTTATTGACAAAGGCCTACATAGCCTTTATGTCAAGGGGGTTTACGTTAATGTTTGCAGCGACGGAGACAGACACACGACACAGACAGCACTGTGGAGGACGCAGACAGACAAACGACACAGACACAGACAGCACTGTGGAGGACGCAGACAGACCAAACGACGACACAGTCACAGACAGCACTGCTGAGAACGGAGACAGACAGCAGGGTCATCAGCACCACTCACGTTCCAAGCGAGGAGCAGAAGCAGACCTCCAATGCCCATCCCCACGGCCACCGACACCGGGTCCAGACGGTGAAGAGGACTGGTCACGTGACGAGGAACAGAAGTCTCCATGGTGATTACCGCTAGAAAGAAAACACAACTCTGCACTTGCTTTTGGCGGCTACGTTCACAAGGGACACAACTCGATAGAACTCGTTGAGCTTCTCGGCAGGTGTTCCGGGTGAAAGTCGTCCTCACAGTGTCTTAACATTCACAATGGAGGCAAAGGATCCCGGCTGTTTCACATATATAGGTAGTTGGCTAATCTCAATCGACCAGTTTTGTTCATTATCGGCAATGCCAGTGTTACTGTTGCTGCTGTTGCTGCCGCTGCTGTTGTTATTGTGGCCAGCATTGACAAATCGTGCCACTTTAGTGCTGCTGTTCCTGCAACTGGCGCTAATCCTGCTGTTACTGCGGCTGCCGTTATTCCAATGTTACTGCTGCTGTTCCTGCAACTGCCGCTAATCCTGGTGTTACTCTGGCTGCCGTTATTCCAATGTTACTGCTGCTATCCTGCAACTGCCGCTAATCCTGCTGTTACTCCGGCTGCCGTTATTCCAATGTTACTGCTGCTATTCCTGCAACTGCCGCTAATCCTGCTGTTACTCCGGCTGCCGTTATTCCACTGTTACTTCTGCTGTTCCTGCAACTGCCGCTAATCCTGGTGTTACTCCGGCTGCCGTTATTCCAACGTTACTGCTGCTGTTCCTGCAACTGCCGCTAATCCTGGTGTTACTACCGGCTGCCGTTATTCCAACGTTACTGCTGCTGTTCCTGCAACTGCTGCTAATCCTGGTATTACTCCGGCTACCGTTATTCCAATATTACTGCTGCTATTCCTGCAACTGCTGCTAATCCTGGTGCTACTGCGGCTGCCGTTATTCCCGCTGCTGATACTTCTGCTCTTCGACTGCTGATCTGTTTGAAATCCTGGCATCTGTTGTTAATATTGTTGTTGCTGCTGCTGCTGCTGTACGCTTGGACTGAGGCGTCTCAGACTGGAGCTGATGCAGGTAGACCAGTTGAAGCATTCCACAGGGAACACTGTGAATGACAGCCAAAGATAACGAAAGAAAGGTGTTCCGCTGAAAACGACACCGTAGAGATCACCGGGTGTTCGTTTGATTCTATAAGCACGTCAAGGTTGAAATGAAGTCTTGTTGTCCAGAATCTGTCCGAACTGACCGCCAGGACGGACTGCCCAGTGGCTAGCTGTTGGCGGACACACCTGTAAATCAATGACAAATAGGGTCAAGAGGTGGTTAGGTCCTTTGTCTGGCGACTCTCACTGTCAGTGGGAATAGGGGTCTGAGTAGATGGTGATATTTTACATGCAGTCGCTTACTGTGTAGGCCTCTCTCTCTCTCTCTCTCTCTCTCTCTCTCTCTCTCTCTCTCTCTCTCTCTCTCTCTCTCCACCCCAACCCTCCCATCTCTCGTCAATCTCAGTCGCACGTGCTCACACGCACGAACGCATTCACACAACACAACACAAACACAACACACACACACACACACACACACACACACACACACACACACACACATACACACACACACACACACACTCGAACAATACACATACGTACACGAGCCGATACAGCAAAACAGCAAGAGCGTTCATGAAAACGTACACACACAGCACTGTGTAAACATGCAAACATATTTGTGTAAAATTTGACCTCTGTCTGCCTATGCCTCTCCCCCCCCCCCCCCTCCCCCCCCCCCCCCCCCCCCCCCCCCCCCCCCAGCTTTCCGCCCACGCCCCACCCTTCCTCTTCTTTCTCTCGTACACTCTTGTCCCCGATGAGAACAGTCGGCCACTCCTCACATGACTTTTTGTCCTAAGTTGATGTTCTTCAACACTCTGTGCATTGTTGTGACAGTTGCTGAAAGGCGCACACACGCGCACGCGTGCTATCATGCATGCACGCACGCATAAGGGCTCAGAGAGAGAGAGAGAGAGAGAGAGAGAGAGAGAGAGAGAGAGAGAGAGAGAGAGAGAGAGAGAGATGAATGCAAAAATCATTGTGTTAAACTGTTGAACCTATTCACAACCTGGGATAGGGAGAAGGTGTGGTAAATTAAAGAATCGACTGAAATTAAGGTGAACGTAAAATTAGATGTGGGGG